>JAJJWW010011318.1:0-13042 GCA_023531295.1 Papaver armeniacum | reverse complement strand
TTGTCATTACCATTGGTATTTGTTCATAATTGTGAATCGGTGATGATTAATTTGGTGAAGATTTTTGAACTTTAATCACAACATATTACGCGAGTTGAAGATGATAGAAGACTTGGGGTGTATTAATGAAGTAGTACGAGTGCTTGCCATTATCGATGGTGATCGCTAAGAAAAGCAAAGTTATTGGCCGCCATCCATGGTTTGAAACGGAAGAAACTTCTCTTCCACCGATCAAATTAGGAACGAAGAGGTAACTTGGGTATGGTTTTGTTTCTTATGATTATTATTGGATTGGTAGTTTTAAAAAGTCAAAATCGATTTGCAGAGAGGGAAGAGACAAATACTAGTTACAATCTTTTTCCCGAGTACTCCGATTTCTTCAAACAATGCGATGATTCAACGTCCCTATATAGACATTTTGTTAGTGTCCACTGGACTTCCAATGGGCTAGTGTCTTAATAAGTCTGCTGCAAATAAAACCCAAACCTAATCCCTATTACGGCTAAATTCAATAAATCCTGCCCTAAACGTAAAAGAAGCCTCTAAAAATTTGAAGATTCATGATGTTTCACTACTAGAACTAACCAATCAGAAAGTAGTTACTTGATTTTAAAGCCTCAACCTACACGTAAAAGAACTTGAAAATAAATGTGATTGCAGGATTAGTTGGTTAGGTTTTATCAATTTCGGGGGATGATGATTTTACGATTATGATTGGAGAATCATTAAATTATCCTATCGTATCATAAATTTTTTGAATTGTCAATTAATCAAAGATGATGAGATAATCAATCAAGAAAAAAAAAAAGATTTACAGTTGATGAAGAAGAGGAAGTTTAGAAGAATAAAAAGATGGAGCAAATTTTTGAATTAGAATTGCCTTTGATTTTTTAGATGGAGGATAATTTAGACATTTGATATTGCTCAAAGACACCCCATAACTATTTTAATCAATATGAATCCATGTAAGCCTCTATTGGAAAGTGAAGCCCCAATAATAGGCTTCTAAAATCAAACATCAAAGGGTAATTAAGGTAATAAGAAATGAGGTGTTTTCTAGATCTACTAAAATTTGATTAACTCGTTCGAATATGGACTAAATCGTACGTGAGTTTTTGTAAATTTGGGATTGATGAGTACTGTGGCCTCAAAGGCTAGGTTCATTGTCAAAGCCCATTAAAAAGGGATGAAACGTTAATTTTGCATGTTTTGTTAGTTGCTTCCGCCCGTCCATTCCCCGAGGGTAGTAGACGGTCAAGTATGGAACTTAATCCCATATTGATCCAACAATTCTTGGATGGTCGATTAATCTAAAGAAGTACCATTATCCGAGCGAATAATCATGGGTGCGCTGAATCGTATATGATATGTTCTTTGATAAATGCAAAGCGATCGTGGCACTGAATAATCTCGAAGTGGAATCGCCTCTACCCATTTGGAGTGAGTATTCGGTTGCGGTGATGTAATTATATCGTCCGGATGAGGTTGGGATTATTTTGTCGATAATATCAAGCCCCGGTATGAAAAGTCTAAGGGGTGACAACATCATGCGTTAGAAAGATGCGGGATGCGGATTAGTGATCCGTGGCTATGACATTCTTTGGCACTTCTTCATGTTCATCGATCAAATTCCATCATGGTCGATGGAAACCCTCCTTATATAATTGTAGGAAAAGTTTCCTCATGCATTGGTGTTCCGCATTATGAGTTGTAGCCATAACATCTCGCTTTTTCTTGTGATAAGCGGCGAGTATCTTATCTCAAAACTCTTTACAGAGGATTCCTTCACTCAAAAAGAAACGCTTACTTTCTTTGAATTTCAGCGTGTCTTGTCATTTTTAATGGCAAGCGTTCGTCAAGGAAATCTATGTAAGGTTGTCTCCAATCCTCTCGATCCCCTACTGCACTACATACCTCTATTTTTGTAAGAGAGAGCTTGACAGTCTTCGCATTTTATCCCGATCATTTACGCGCTTGAATCGCCATGTTTGGCCAAGTATACACCCATCCTATGCGGTCGGTATAATGGGATTCCCCGTGCCTCAGCGGGACTCTTCATGAACGCGATTCAACATCTCTTGCGCTTCTACCTTTCCCACGCATCGCGATAAAGCACCTCCGGATGTTCGAAAGTATAACGCTCCTCGGACTATGACAAATTGTTTTAACACCTTAACGGGCAACAACTGATCATCCGCTTCCTTGGTTAGATCATCAATATATGCCATTTTCCAATCATCTTCTCATTCAATGCCGCGTCCTCTTTCCATGTGCTCGATAACGCCCTTATTTCACCACTATTGTTCCTTCGCGCTACATTTAATTGTAGATTTTCTGCTAAAGTAGCTAACGATCAGTACGTGTTTTTAGTGGACCTCGGATGCCCAATAACGGTGCTTCCTCTTTTTGCTATCAATTCTTGGGCTTAAGCTCGGTAGGGGGCTAAGTGTGCCTCTTTTTTACTTGGAAGTCTCACGATACTTGATTTGACTAGCTTCAATCTCCTTTGATATCTATCGCTCCTAAGTCGAGCTCTTGATAATGCGTAATCCAAGAATCAAATTTAGCATTTCATGATACGCCCACATGTTTGATACATTCAAAATCTAGCTTGAAAGAAAATGATAAAAGTTCTCTTTGGGTGTCTCAAACACTATTCCCGCTCCTCCATAAGATCCATGATGATCCATAAAAAAACATTGTCCATACGTTCTTCCTCCTCGACTTCTGCGACTTCCCCTGTATATCATCACTTATTTCCGTCATGTCCATACCGGGAACGTGGCCACAAATTCGCAAATGCTTGCCCACGTACTCTTTAGAACGTCGATATTTTTAAATCAGTTGTATAATCAGAAAAAGCAACCACAAGGCCGTCTGCGCCGATAAAATCAAGGTTTTGTTGCTAGATAAGCGATTGGATTAGTGGTTGCCACCACTATGGTTTCATAAGAGAGTAGATAAGATCGTAATTTTGCGTAGGAATATGAGCGCTAAGCATGCTTGCTCGTCAATATCTCAACTCCGCATATCTAAAAACCCTCACTGAGATAATGGACGGGCATAGCTTGATCATTTCCGGAGATCTTTGAGCCAATAGCGCTCCAATCGCCATGTTGTTAAATGTTGTGTATAGATAAAGGGGTTCACTCTTGATAGGAGGCCTAGGACTCGTACTGCTTGATTAAACATTCTTTGAGCTTACGAAGGCTCGCTCTTGATCATCTCCACATTAAAATTGCATGTTCTTATTTAATAACGGTGTGAACGCGGACAGTAGTTGTGCCATCCCGGGAATAAATCTCTGGACGTATGAGACTCTACCTATGAAAGTTTGAAGCTCTTTCACATTTGCGGGTGACCTCATAGTGGTTATTGCCTCAACCTTATCCAGGATCGATCATATTCCTTTATGCCGTAACAACGCAGACCCTAAGAATTTTCGGAAGTGACTCCAAAGCGCATTTGAGAGGTTCATCTTCAAGTGGTACTTTCGTATCCGTTGAAAACACGCCTTAAGTGGTCCAAAGTGACTGCTCGGATTTCACCGCAACATCATCGCCTATGTAAACCTCCATAATTTGATGCATCGTGTCGTGGAAGATGGCTACCATTGCTCGTTGATAAGTCGCACCCGCATTCTTTAACCCAAACGGCATCACAGCATATTAGAAATTGTCATACGGAGTCAGGAAGTCGTCTTACTGCGCATCTTCACGAGACATCCTGACTTGGTTGTATCCACTTGAACCCGTCCATGAAAGAAAACATACCATATCCGCACGTGTTATTCACCATTATGTCTATGTTTGGCATGGAAGTCGTCTTTAGGGCATGCTCGGTTCAAGTCTCGATAATCCACGCGACCTAGGACTTTTCCATTCTTTTTTCTCTTGAGTACGATATTAGCCTGACCACACGGGGTGTTGGATCGGCTTAATGAATTTGGCTTTCAATAACTTCTCATTGCCAATTTTATTTTCTCCGGAAAATTACGACTTCGTTGCTTAAATGGCTTGTACTTGGGTGAGACGTAGATGTTGTGCGTGATCAAACTATTATCCTGCACTGCATTTCATCATACGTAAATGCAAACACATCCTGCAGATTCTCGCATTTTAATCATCCACAACTTCTCTTCTCCTTCTAGATGCTTACTAATGACACAACGGCCCTCCCCCCGAGCCGAGATTCACCTCTTCTTAACCCATCGAGGGTCGACGATTTTCACCTTTTCTTCGTGCAAGTTTTCTAATATTTCCTCTTCCGAGATAAGAGACTCTACCTCTTCCTGTGAATCCTCAATTAATGGGGTTGTCTCCATCATTTCTTCATCCGCCGATGACATAGCATAGTCATGTTGGACAAGCTGAGGCTTCCCGACTAATTCTGCTATGTTTATACATGTCCGCCTTCCTCGGCCGTGAGAAGCGTTTTTGAACTGATATTCTTTGTTTTGCTATAACTCTCTTATTTCTTAGACAGTCCTATCCGTATTGACTAAAGACCGACTTAGCCTTTCCTTTTTGCTCGTTCTTCTGCTGGGATTCTTCCCATTTTGGGAGGGGTGTTAGATGCTCCGACTTTTCTCCTTGATCCGTGACCGGCTGCGTGTAGAAAACTGCATCTGCCATGTAAGCTTCTTCCGGTCCGAATGGGTTGCTCGTGGCTAGGATCCGGAATTGCTTTCCTCCAATATTAGTCTTAACACATTGGTAATACGTCGACGCTACTACCTTGTGATTCAAGAGCCGTCCTCGCCCTAGTAGGACATGGAAGGTAGTGTCATCCTCCAGCATATAGAAGGGAGTAAGTGCTCTAATAGGCCCGATTTTCATCATCAAATGCACTATCCCAATCCCTGTATGAGTCTGTCCTCCAAATCCTCTCACAATCGTTGCACGCATCTTAATTGATGTTTTTGACACTCCTAAGGACTCCAACGTATGTAGCGAAATTAAGTTGAGGGAATCTCTGCCATCTATAAAAGCTCGCTTGAGAGGTTATTTGTTAATAAAAGCTGTCAGATATAGGGGATGAAGGTGCTCTCTCAGGTAACATATATTTTCATCAGTAAAAGTGATAGCTTCTGCAGGTATTGAATTTTACGCCTTTCCGAATGCAATTGTCGTGATAGCTTTGGATGCCTCTCGGATTTGATTCTCACTGAAACCAAGGGAGTCCAAGAACTGCTGAGCCAAGACAGTTTAAGCAAATTTACTAGCAATTCCATTTGTGTCCGGAAAGATAACTGTCTCAGAAGATTCGCACACTTCTTCTTCTTCCATATTCTCCCAAGGCCTCCAAGCTTCTCCCTCCATGGGTTCATGTGAGATCATCATAACCTGATGCTCAGGAAGCGGATCGCTCTTGATGCTTTGTTCCCATATCTCTAACTCTCCTCTAGCTCACTTTCTTTGCACAATGTAACGTAGGGAAAAACACTCTACAGTCGGATGATGAACTCTCCTATGATAATGGCAATATCGCTCGTGTGTCTTATCTGCCGCGGTAGGTTCTGCGGATACGGGTGGTAGAGTTTCTTCCTTGTTTTCCACCTGTTGCTCCAGAAGCCCTATTATACGTTTCTCTGCTGCATGGCAACGGTGGTGGCGGATTGGATTTTCCTCCATCCGTTCTCCCTCCTCTTCTCTAGGAATGTCCTCCGTGGTAAGAGCCAAAAGCAACCCTCCTTTCCCTCTGTCACTTCCTTGATCGTTAAAAGTTGGTGTGGATGCGGTATTAGCAGTGTAACTGCCAAGTATGTCCAGCTCGCTCCGAGTTCATAGCGTCCGCACAATCGATATCCAGGCATGCAACCTCCTCGACTTCTACAAAGGTTTGAAATTTGAAATTCGTCAAGTTTAGCTTAGAAAAATGACGTCCATTCCTCGGATGCATATCTCCACCAAGCGCTCTTCAGGATGTCTTCATGATATTGTAGCGTGAAATCTCGGAAGCGAGTGATATACTTCCCGATCTCTTCTCCTACCCGTTAGGTACATCTTCCCAAATCTATTGTTGTGACCCTTCTTATGTGCATAATAGAATTTCTTCAAAAAGAGTTGCACCATGGCGGACCATGAGCTAATACTTAGGGTTTCAAGTTATCATACGGGTAAAAGCGTTATCCGTGAGTGACTTTGGGAATTCTCTTGTACATAGGCTTTCATCCTGAGCATACGCATTCATTGATGATATAAAGCGACTTACATGCTCTCGTGCGTTTCCTTTTCCTTCATATGTTTTAAACTTTGGTGATGTGTAATCCTCAGGGTATAGGTAATCGGCGACCTCCACAGAGTATGGTGGTTCCAACGAATCATAAGCATCGTGCTTTGTTACTCGGTAATTAGCTTCCAAGTATTTTGCAATCGTATCTTCCGTCATACTCAAAATGTTACCTCTCGTCTTGTTGTTTTAGTAGTTGTCACATTTTGTTCTCTCGCTTCGCTCAGGACATCACGCGCAAATCCTGCTTGCTTCTTAATGGATGCGTCTAGCTCCTCTTGTATTTCATACATCTCTTGCTCGCTTGTATCAACTGTAGCTTTCTCTTTAAGCATTTCTCCTTTCTTTTGGGATGCTCCCGCGCCTTGGGATGCTCCTGCTCCTTGTACGATAGGCGTAAGTGACTACCGCTCGGAAGCGTATCTCATCATCACTTTCTCCTTGTACGTCTTCTACAGAGGCGTGGTCAGGATTAGGGAGTACTCCGCCCATTGGTACTTCTGGCTCGCACTTGGGAGTATCATCTGTGGAAAGAAGCTAAGAACCTCCCATTGTGAGTACGCAATGTTGATAGGTAAAGCGTGGGAAGGAGGAACTAGCCCTAATCACGAAAAGTACTCCCAAGGAGAAGAGGGGTTATGTGAAGTAATGGGGAATTAATGATATCTCAGAAGTGTGCCTTCTTTCCCTTTTATAGTGACCATCTTATGGATAAGTGCCCATTAGATTAACATTTTACTAAACTACAATTTCCCTTTCCTTAAGTTAATACTAAACCCTAAAAGTCTTTCCTCTTGGGCCAAATCCCAACAATCTTAATGTAGTCTTGGATGGAGTGGAAATATCTCATCCTAGTGAGGTTAGGCCTAGTACCCTCATCTAAAAGGAACCCTTTATAGGCTAAGGGCCATCCCTATTTTAGGATTGGTTATTTTCATGTATCAGCAGGACAACGTCTCATAGATAGAAGGATAAATATAACTTGAGAAATAGGTGGATCGAGTCTTCACTTACCTTTTGTTGAAGAAGTTCTCCAAAAGCTTCGTTTGATCTTCGTCTTCCAAATGGTAGAACGCGGTGATGATGAGTGCCAAATAATTGCATATTTATACACCTTTTTATCGGCATTTTATCTCATCTTTTGCGCTTAGCAATCAGATATTATCCAGATTACGTATTTTCTTTGTTTTCAAGAATAAATATTTGTATTAATTAATTTTGTGTTTTTAGGTAATAAATGCAGCTCAGAAGCGAGGGCCAAGTGAGCGAAGAGGTGAGTCGAGGCATCTATGGGCAGAGCCAAAGCCCACGCACTGAGCAGTTGCAACCCGACAAGTAGCAACTCATTTACAAGACATGGAGCCCAAGCTATCCAAGACATCGACCGGATCATCAGACCGTCCATCCCTGAGCCGGTTCGAGATCTTCCCGATTTGCATCTTACGGTCAGCTGCTTCCACACGACGTTGAAGATTGAGTGCTCCCGTGCAACACGGATACGCTCCAAATCATCCGTGAGTTGAGATCTTCCACCTGCCACGATCCAACGCTCGCTCCGTCAGTCTCATCAAACCTTGCTATCCTCGCTCCACAACAAAATGCCTAACCTACATACACCCCATTGAGACAGCCCGATTCTCCTCTTCTTCTTCTCTTTCTTCTCTTCTCTCTTCCCGACGAAACCTCTGACCAGCACCTCCATCTTCTTCCCAGGCCAAAGTTGCAGGCAGCCCATCGCCATCACTTCCATCCTCACCCAGACACTACTGACCACCGACAAACGATGCACATCCCACGTCTCTCTCTACCTAGTTCATAGCTTCTTCCATGAGGGCTGAGATCGAGATAGAAAACTAGGGTTGGGGTTTCTCGAGCAGAAACAAGCGTCATCGAGAACCGCACGACGGAGAGACATGATTGGAGACGTTTGAATGAGAGAGTATGGCATTTCAATTTCTATTTTTCAAAAGAATTAGGGTTTTGATGTTTTGGGTTTCCTTGCATGTATAAATAGAAGGGATTAGAGGATTTTAGGGTTCATGCACGGGGTAGCGATTGCTTCATTTAGGGTTAATTTGTAGTGTAATTGTTATTTCAATGTTCTTAATTTAGTTAATCGAGGGTGTTTGATGAAACCCCTGTTTGCTTTTATCAAGTATGTCTCATTTTACGGTTGTGTTTCTTTGAGTATAAGATGATTAGGATTACTAGTTGGTGATGAAACTTGTTAGCTCTGTGATGAGCTATCACTGTAAGAAGATAGTTCATACTAGGGGATAATTAGCTTCAATCAGATTAAGTGAACATCCAATGTAGACCTTCATAAGAAGGCACAAGAACATAGCTCAAAATATATAGTCTGGGCATGAGATCAGGGATGGATTCATCACCCTGATGCCTCCAATTTGTTACATCTTACTTCACTGCCTTAGTTTAGTGTCACACTCTCATCTCGGTCGCATCCGACAACCCTCAATATTGTGTTACAATCATTTAGAATTCGGATTAAGAAAGCCATAGATCACATAAGCACACCCTCGTCTCGTAGGATCGACCCGTACAGTGCTTGGTTCGCTACTTTAGGCGTAGCAGCACTTGCGGATTATAACATGTAGGTCATAAATATAAACACTCTTTCAGGCCTACCACAGTGATGTCGATTCTCAACTACACATCTATCATAATCCTAGACTTGACTAATTGTAGATTAGAAATCAAGATATAGTTTTGATCAACTAAATTTGACAACAAGTTTGATGTAGCAACACTTGTGAGTTAAATAAGTAATGCTCTCAACAATCCCCCTTTTGTCAAATTTTAGTAACAAAACTATCAATACATATGGATTAAAAATAAAGCTTCAAAAACTCCTTGAATCCATCATGTTTGATTTCCTTGGTTTCATCAACTCCTTGAGTTACTCGTTACTTCAAGTTGCAATGATTACGAGCGTGTTCGACTCAGTAAGTCGTTGTTGTTGAAGATCTCGCAGCGATAACATACTTTGAAAATAAATATTCTAATGTCGTTATACTGAAGACAGAGTAATATTATCTTCTCTAAAGTTCACTTGTATCACAATTTTGAAGTATTACTACGATGATATGTTTCTCACGCTTAATCGATACTTACATCTTTTGCATAATAGGTGAGATCTCTATATATTATTGATTCCTCCCCTTACTATAATGATCAAGTAAACCATATGTATGTAGTACTGAAATCTACTAATTGATTCTCCCCCTTTTGTCAATAAAAGTTGCGCAAAGATATCGAAAATCATGGGATCGTAATGAATTCAACCAAAAGATACTTCAAGACTTAAAGAGATTATATCTCAAAAAAATTTTAGAGGATGCCACATAGTAAAAAATACATAGCGCTCATATATCTAGGAGATTTAAAATACAAGCATCCCATGTAAATTCCACAGCCACACACCCCACAAAGATATAACAATTAAGCACAAGTTCATTTAAGAACTCTCCCCCATATGATGTCATTCCCAAGAAAACAACATGAGTGACCTTACTTTAATGAAAAAAAAAGGATTTTGTCGGACGTACAAATCACATGAATTTGTATCCTGAACATCGACTTAAATTAACCTTAATGCAAGTTAATCGGTATGACTCAACATAAGAAAATCGTACATGCAGAGTATAGTGCGGTAATAATACAAAAGTTGTAATCATGAGTAGATCGTCTGCGAATAATTATCACAAAGTTTGTTCTATTTCCAATTTATAAAACATAATAAATTTAACTTTTGAGCATATATGAGATATCATTTCAATTTACATAAAGTAAATGACACATATATCTCATAAAACTTTGCAATAATTAAACCAATAATGATTACATACTGCAAGTTCATCTTCCAAAAACTCTAGAATTTAAATAAATAAATCTAATAACATGCAAGATGAAAATCGTTGGAAATAGCTTGTGTAATCACAATTTATGCTATACCAAACCCTAGTTATCATTCTCGAACACGAGGATAAATCCTCAAAAGAAGTTTCCAAGTACTTAAAGATAAGTTAATATTATAACTCATCCTTTTCTTCATACCTTTCTAAAACTTCATAAAACGTATCATTGATGTCATTAATCCGCTTGACTTTTGAGAGGCCATGCTCGTGAGTTAAGATACCAACCTTCCGATTGAAGATCCGAGCAAGTTGTCGAGGTTTTGTGAATTCATAAATCAGCTTCTTCTGGTTCCGTATCAGGACTTTTTGCTTTTCAAGTATTTTGGTTTGACCATCAATAAGGTGATGTTTTGCAATTGTAGATTTGCAATTTCAACCTTTGAGTCATTTTGAGAACAAGTCAGATCCTTGATGGATGATGCGTGTCGTAGGTGCAATCAAATTAATATCTTATTTCCACTCAATTAAAAATAATATAATGGAAGTCAAGTTCGTTCCCACGAGGAGCAAGAGGTTCTAGTTGTCTTAATTGTCACAAAAAGGGGGGATGTATAAAGCAAAAGAAAATAAACAAAGCAATTAAAAGATAAAGTTGAAATCAATAAGAGAGACAAGATCAAGGAATCCTTCTTTGTTGCAAAACAATGATTCAAGTTATGCTTTTCATCCACATGTTATTAATCACAGATTATCACTCAACCGTAGGATAGCGAGGTTCGACTTAGCTAGCCCCAAAATCCCTTATTTCACTGATAACAAGTCCAGCTTAGTTATCGAGTTCTATTCAAAAGAACCACCTTGAGGTTACGCTTACAAGATTTAATTCCACCGAATGCATTAAGATTTATGAATTTAGGTTTAGTACTAGTAGTTAAACTCGGTTCGCTTGGTCTACTTTCTAGCGTTGTTTTACACACAATCGCTCCACGGAATCCCTCACGCAAGGTCTCGTGTTTTCTACTTGTGTAAAGTGTCGAGAAACGATTACTTATTCCCTAACTTATACTAGATTTAGATTAAACTAACAAATCAATTTAGCGTGCACTCTAAACAATCTATCAATCAATCATGAATGAATAAACATTCCTATTAGTAAAAACAAGCGATAATTATGTTGAAAAACTTCAAGATAGAATTAAAACAAAACTCAAATCATATATTAAGAACTAGAATTCATCCTCAATCAATAAGAAAATTAGCTACTCATGCTTTTGAAATTCACACAAATAATAATTAAAAGGAGAATTTTTCAAGTTCACACAAATAATTAAAAAGAAGAATTTTCAAAAGCAAGCAAAAACACAAGTGTTGTGTGTGTAGAGATGTGTCTAAAAGATGTAGAAAACTTCTATATTTATAGGCTTCAATATTCTCCAAATCTTCCAAGGAATAGAATCCTCATTCCATAGTAATTCAATTTCCAAATTCAAGTCTTTCTCATCTTCCATCTTCTCTTTCCAAATTTGATCCAAATTCTCCATCCAATTCCAAGTCCAAGTCTTCACACCCATGAGAAGAATCCACACCAAAATACATGTAATTTTGGTCGCTGGGAAAGGTGGTATTATGGCTGGAAGTTGACGGAATCCGGCAAGAATAGTCACCGCCGGTCACCTGAATTCTTCACCGTCACGGGTATATTCGACGGAATATTCGATCAGTCCATCGTTAGGACTAATGGTCAGAAGGGTCAAGCCAGTCGAGTCAACGGTCAAGGCAGAAGAGTGACTCGACGCACGAGTCGGCATCTTACTCAGCTAACCGGTCCGGCCAGGCTTGGGTTGAATCGTTTACTGGATCAGTCATCGAAGCGAGTTGAATCGCGGGAGAAAATTCGAGGCAGAGTTTCCTCTGTTTCTGAGCATTTCTCGGGCCAATTTCAGAGCCGTCATGTCTTGAATTCTGCCTATAATCTGTATCCTAACATACATCTAATTTAGTTCAATGACTTCACTTCATACATTTGTTCATCATCGGCTTCTTTCTGTATCAATTTCTCATTCCCAATTCTTCTCGGCAAACCTATTCATTCTGGTGTAGCTTCCCTGTAAAATTCCATCTGTAACTCCCTATTCGTTCACAGCCATGAATCAATCAAACCCAAATTCACCGAGCTTCAACAGCACCATTTCCTTTCCATCGAACAGCCACAAATCCCTTAACTCAATTTCAGTTCTCTGAGATTCACAGCAAACCCAGATAAACCATAAATCCATCTCTTCTAAGCTGCTTTCTCTCGATCTTGAACTCATCTCCCTGACTGTTCTTGGTTTCAATTTCTTCACTGCTCTCGATTTCAACCAGCGGCCACCAACAGCACCAGAAAATCGAACTCATTCTTCCATCATCTCAAATTTGCAGCTTCCAAGAGCAGAATCATCTCACAATTTTACTTCATCTTCAACCTCCATCGAATCTCATCAGGAACCCTAACCCTACTGCCAATTAGTTTCTCCATCTTTCTCTCAATTTCACGAGACCACTAATTTCTACTTCATCTCTGTTTCCACGAGTTCGATCTCTCTCGAGATGTCATGCAGCCTCTATTTCTCCTCCTCTGGATCGCACCAAATGTTGATTGCAACAATCAGATCGAAACCCATTTCCGTCTCGATCCTTGAATTTCTCGGAATGGTTCGATCCCAAAAAACGGCAGCCATTGCTTTTAACTCTTCTCTCTCAGGTGCAAAAATGATTGAGAAGATGAATATCTGAATTTAGGTTTAGGGTTATAAATTGGGTTTGTTATCCAACACCCGGTCACCTCGATAAGGGATAACTAAGATGGTTGTCCCTTAACCTCAGCTAGTATATGTTTATTACTCCTCCAAAAGAGTTGCCCCTAACCTTGGCTCAGCTCAAATAATGTTCGCCCA
>JAJJWW010011317.1:0-21989 GCA_023531295.1 Papaver armeniacum | reverse complement strand
TTAAAGACCATAGTAAAAACAGTCTGAAATAAAGATATTAATTGATAAATTTGAAGGTTGTGTACTCCAAATATTAATTATCATCCCTCTCATAGTTTGTTTGTTCATGGTTAATTATCATCCCACTCACTAAATTAACCTTACCCTGGTTAAAACTTTATGCAATTATAACCACTGAACTGGTGGACCTAGTAGACTTGCTGGTCCTCTTCATTTCGCCATCATTAAGGCCAACAGTTTTGAGATTTGACGTGTCCCCGTAACCGTATCGGATCGTAACTGTGTCCCGTGTTCGCGTCTGTGCAACATAGTTTCTAGCCGATGGTACATTTTGCAGGCCAACTCATTCATTAAAGTCACTATACCCTGGCTAAAACTTCGGAATTCACGTCAGCTATAAAATGTTATCTGTGTTTTTGAGTGCAACCATCATTGATTCGTAATGCAACAGCTGGTGATAGTAGTGGTTTGCCAGTGTGTTGTCTTTCATGACGTTTCATTGTTTCTTTTATTTCTATGTTCAACAGATCCAGGCCTTAATGCATATAAAAATCATTAGGAATCATCTTTTGTAGATAAGTTGCTAGTTACATAATTATGAAGCTACATTTTTCGAACATACCACAATATCATTCACCGTAACTATTTTAAAGCATTCGCTACCCATACCGTACCGATTACCTCCGTGCAAATTGCAACTCCATTGATATGAGTCGACGACTAAAAGATAATCATCAAATGTAGTAGCACATGTTATAGTTAATCGGTCAACAAAATATCATCAACTGCTCAGTCCCTCGGACTCGCCAAATAGAATCATGATTAAGATTACAATTCTTAAGAAGAGTGCTGATTTTGTAAGGATGCATCATCATGCATGTGCCGCTAAAGATCAAAGGTAAGTTCTACAAATCC
This sequence comes from Papaver armeniacum, assembly GCA_023531295.1. Lineage (NCBI taxonomy): Eukaryota > Viridiplantae > Streptophyta > Magnoliopsida > Ranunculales > Papaveraceae > Papaver > Papaver armeniacum. The sequence goes on along the minus strand of JAJJWW010011317.1, from coordinate 21,074 downwards.
GCGATCAGGCCTGCAACGCTATACGGTGCGGAATGCTGGGCGATAAACAGTCAGGTTACTTTAAGACTGAAGAGTACCGAAATGCGGATGCTGAGGTGGGCATGCGGGCATACTAGGCATGACCGTATCAGGAATGAATACGTACGTAAGAAATTTATGGTAGCGCCAATCAAGGAGATGCTCGTACATCGGCTGCGCTAGTTTGGGCATCTCCAGCGAAGACCGCCTGATGCCCCAGTGAGAGTAGGTCGCATCAGGCGCGCTGAAGGACGAATGCAACGCAGAGGCCGACCGAAGCTAACTTGGGACGAGTGTGTAAAGAACGACTTGAGCAACCGAAATCTTTCACCATAGTTGACATTGGACAGATAGACATGGAGGGCGGCAATACGCATGGAAGAGGTGGGTTTCAGGTCATTTAAAATTCTTTACAACCCAATCAGCGAACACGTAAAGGTAACCCTGCAGTTTGTGAAGTGGGGGAATCCCCTTTTAGCGCTGCAGTTGGCAGGATTGTGAAGGGGAAACACCCCGTAATTTCTGCAACCGAGACTTGGTGTAAGTATATCCGCATTAATGGTCGAGAATTCGTAATCCCATTAACACGGTGATTACGGTACATCTGGTCCAAAATACAAACAATCGCGATGTGGGTAGCGTCAAGTATTTTTGCTTTCCGTAGTGCAAGTTGTGCAAGGCTCGAACAAGCCGGCGTAAAACCTATTGTTCGACTCTTAGGAGATATTCTCTAGTGGACCCGGTACTTGCTACCTATGTTGTATTAGGCGCTAGGCGAGGCGAGGCGCCAAGCCCATCGCCTAGCGCCTTGTCGCCTAGGCGCGCTTAAGGCGCCCTAGGCGACAATTTGTATTGTAAACGGACTTTGAGATATATACAATGGATTTTGATATCACTGACTTTTTAATCAACTGAATCACCACTGTCACCATTGAAATGATGAGGTTGCAGTATTGCAGATCGACCTTAAGAAAAAGGCAAAATGCATCTTCTATCTTGGAGCTCTGGCACGATTTCCGTTTCCTTCTAGGTATCGAGCTTGAAGTTTATGAAAGAGTAGAAGCTAACGCACTAAAAGTACATGTACTTGCATCTGCTACTCATGCTTTTACCCAATGAAGAGTCCAATTCAAAATACAGAGATAACTTTACCTACATGGACAATAAAGAAATATAAAAGAAGAAGCAAAAGAACACACAGATCTTGACCATGATTTCAGTGGGCAGAATTTCTTCTCGTTTGATATTATGACTCTTACATTTGGTATGATTGTGTAATACAAACTAAATGCATCAATCACGTTATTTCCTAACTTTAATTTTCTCATTCCATATATACATCCGTGATTGACTTTTGGTATTGATTGATCCTTTTATCGTCTACTTTTATATCTTGCCAAGATTTGATCGGATATTTCCTTCCTTAAATTATGATATTAAAACCAATTACCACAATTCCTTAATTTCACGTTAATTACCATCAATCGCGTTATTTGCTAAATCTACAATTTGTGCCATATATATTTGATCACTGATTATGAAGATTGGGGTACAACAATAACATTGAATAGGGAAACAGAGTTAATTAAGTTTCCATATACTGTACGTATAATTGTAAAAAAAAAAAAAAAAAAAAAACAACTTAATGAAAAAGGAAACATAATCAATCACGTTTGTAATGTTCATCAATTTGACCGTGTAATTTTAATTGAAAAAGGATTCAGAATCATTATGACGATTAATGAGAAAATATTTAGTTAGGGAAACTATCCATGGCGCCTTTGGCGCTTAGTCTAGCTCCTCAAGCTTCCGCGAGGCGCCTAAAGCGCCAAACTCCTTCGCCCAAGGCGCTAGAATGGAAAGTAGTAAATAATTAGATTCCTCGGGCGCTAGACCTACGCCTGGTGCGCCTTTGGCGCCTAGGCGAGCGCCCGGAGCGCTTTTGACAACATAGCTTGCTACTGGAAAAGACTTTGGCTTTGGCTTTGGCATCATCATGCATGTGCCCATGGCCCCGCATGGGTCACACTTTCACTGTGGAAATTAAAGTAGGCAGGAAATGATAGAGAGACTGAGTGATCAGTGACATTGGACCGCTGCCAAAGTTAGACAAACGATTTGATGCATCACCAACTTGTGAATTATGCTGAAATTAGGAAAATGATTCTTATGATAATTCTTTGGCTTTGCAGACCAAAAAAAAACCCACCAGAATTCAAATGGTTAATTATCATCCCTCTCATAGTTTGTTTTTTTCTTTGTGCCAAAGCATGCAAAAGGTTAAAAATCTGTATGGGCTGTCCATATAGAATTAAATTATTTTTTTAAGTGTTGAGGTTCTTTACCTTAAATATTTTGAATCGGTTACCCACTAAAATGTTTGTTACCTTCATTTTATAGGAAAAACTTTGATTGGCAGGAAAAACCATGTGATGCACCCATACACATTTCTAATTGCGTTTACGGCAAAAATTAACCCCAAATGATCCATGAGCATTACCTCAAAAATCAGAGACATCAGTGTTCTTTGAAAAAAAAAAGACTCTAGAAGGGTTTCACGTAGAAGCCTACAAACAAAGGATTTCCAGAGCTTACTGTAAGGACTACCCTTACAAATTAGCTCAAAAACGAAGTGAATCTCTAAGGATAGAGAGTAGAGAGGGAGGAACATAGCTTGGAGGGAAGAATTCTTTGATTTACGTTTTCATGCCTCTCCTCTACGGCACAGTCGAGGATTCCTTGTCCTTCTTGTTAGATCTGAACTCCATAACAAGGGGCTTTCAGTTTTCCTCTTCCATTTGAGCTCTTATTGCTCCAGATCTGCTGAAAGAGAAGTTTTTTGAGATCTGATTGCTCCAGATCTGCTGAAAAAAGAAGTTATTTGAGCTCCTATTGCTCCAAATCTGATGAAAAAAGAAGTTCAAGATCAGAGAAACAACAAAATTAAATTGCTTCCTCTTATGGATGTAAAAGGAGTTTTCTATGGGAACCAGGTGGTGGTGGAAGATCCGAGCAGCAACAGAAACTCCTCCTTTCAAGTTCGTTTAAGCATTATGATATCTCCTCTCAAAATTATTATATGACCCCTAAACCCGCTGCCATTATATCTAGCAGCAGATGGTTTCAACACCGTCACCTCCAACATCTCCGCCAAAATCAGTGTCATCATTTCTATAAACCTCACTCTGTTTCAGTGATCAAGCTTGATTTGAACTATTTTGTTAATCAAACCTTTCGGAACTAAACAAGTGTTGGATTCTAAAGGATTCGTCTCACTTAATTTATCCAGTTTCAAGGGTTAAGAAACAGAATTTTTTGCGGAATTGAATTTCGACACCAAATTTAAAGCAAGAGGCAGGAGAATCAAGTTTTAGTTTCAGAGGTTCAGAGGGTCGGTGTTCTCTGGTTAGTGTCAAAATCCAAATAGAAGAAGTTCCCTTAATTTCTCTGGTTAGCACTCGAACTCTTAATACAATTACTTCTATTTAAGTGTTGATTATCATGTTTTGTTTGCTTGTTATTGTGATTTTTTTAATTAATTCATAGGCCACGTGAGCCACGCAAACAGATTTGAATAGCAAGATCCAGTTCTGGACTGGATGCAATTTAGTAGCCAGTATCTGTTGTGTTGGAGGTAGGAATCAGAACTAGTTGCTAGATTTTTCCATTTTTCTTGCCTCTGGATGGAATGTTTAGCAAAATTGCTGCTTTTAACTAGAAACGGTAATTCCAATAAAAACTAATGCAGGATTAGGTTGATGCTTATGCTGTGGAAGATTAGATAATGGAGGGTAAGAGGAGAATCAAGTTTGGGTTTCAGATGGTATTCACTGGTTAATGTCAACAGTCAAATACAAGTTTGTTAATCTAAATGTTGAAGCTGCTGTTTGAGGTATATCGAAATAGCACTACAACTCTTAATCCTGTTATTTCAGTTTCAGCTGCGAGATTAAGTTCTTCGCTTGCCTTATGCAAAGAATACTAATTTGAAGATTGTGAACTATGAATTGATCATGCTAGGATATGTTTTGTCAAATTAATGTCTGGCTTCTGCACCAACACATGGAAAATGTACTTAGTCATATGCTGTTGATCATCTAAAGCTGACTCATAACTGTCTCACCTTAAGTATGTTATTGATCTGCCAAAGCATTGTATAACTGTCCTTAAGTTTGAGGATTCAATTTTTTAGTGGTTGGCGATAATGAGTTGCCGACAAAAGTCCAAAACAGTTTCGGCATGCAACTCTTAAAACTAGCTATATCAGTCTAATGATAACATGTAATGCTATGGATCAGATGTGCTAGCCACTTAAACTTGTAGTGAGGAACATATCAGCGACCCACTTTGATACTGTAAATGATTTTTCAAGTTATGCATATCCCTTTAATTAAGAGAATGTAAATGACTAAACCCTTTTATAAATGGACGCAAATAAAATGTGAAGTCAGTCGCATTTCAACCCAAAGGCTCCGCAAACACAGATATTTCTCTGCTTCAATATTGCCCTATACGACTTTTCAACTATACCGAGCCCCAAGAAAGAAAGAAAACGCACTTTACTGCTCAATATTTAGTGCTGCCTACACAACAAAGAAAAATGCAGAAGAATGTAATGTCTTTGTGAAACTAGGTAGCCTACATACTGAAATGAAGATATTGGTTTGTAAAGCTGTAGGTTGTGAATTAGGTGGTACTCATTTATCACACCTTCAAATCCTCTTTTTTTTCTTTTTCAAATCGTTTATCATCATGCAAACAAGGCATGACAATGAAATTTTTTGGGTGACCTAGAAGTAGCAGAGGAGGAAGAGAAAAAGAAATATTTAAGTAACAGAAAATACATTTAGGGATTATTTTTATTTATTTATTTATTTTGAAACATATTCAGGGAGTTTTTAGATTTTAACCTTGAAAGTGGTCAATAGTAAGACACAAAGAAATATTTATACTACTAGAGATTATGCATTACATTCATGAATGTCAAATTAGTGAACATGCATGATAACGTTATGATGTTTCGCAGTTGTTAGGTAGTTTTTACTGTTACTTTTTTTTTTTCCTAGTCTCGTAGCACGGGAACATACACAATACCGAAAATTCCACCAGGCCATGCACATTTTAGTGTGTAATCCTTACGTGACTGCTTTAATCTTTTTTCAACGGAAAATACATAGGGGTGAATGAAAATTGCTGCATCCAAAACACACCATAGAGCCACATGCATGTGTGCAAGTAATAACCACACAAAGATTAATGGTGGACAGTGGTTCGGCGCTGCGAGAGTGTTGTCAGCTTGGATTGCATAAGCACAATGAAGTTGTACCAAACTAAGGCCCGTTATTGAACAAACGTACCCAGCTAGCATTTCCCATTTTATTAATCAATCCCACCCTTGAATCACTCTCCATAAATATGAAACGTTTTGATTAGTGCTAAATTAATGGAGTCAAAATTAAAAATTAAACGTTTTGACTAGTGCCAAATTAATGGAATCAATTTTTTTTTTAATGCTTATTAAGCCAGATTTTCTACTATATAATTGCATCTTCTTCTCCTTCTCTTTCAAATATCTCTAGCCATTAAAAAAAAAAAAATCTCATATAATCAAGATTTTCTTGAGTAATGTACAATGTATTTTATTTCTTGCGAATGAAATAGAATATTTTCTTTAATTAGTTCCAGCATTGTTATTTCTTAATTAACTTTTTGATCTTGCGTATATTTTTGCTATATCATCTCAGATTCTCATGTATATATATTTTTATGCAGATTTGGTGCCATGGAGTAATTACGTCAGATACAATCCAAGACCCGCAAGAAGATAAACAAAAACAAAGTCTTGTTTATCGTATTGGCTACCGAAATAGTAACCTTGTTATCTACGTCAATTACTTTCAAATTTCACCACCCTTCCTGTTTTTTTTTGAAATTTCTACTAACATGTGTGGTGTTGTGTAATTATGAAAGAAGATTGGGTTTCAAGTCATTTGATTATTATTGACATCTTCATAATTAAAATCAAATAATTTTTTTATATATTGCATAACATCACATTTAATAGCAAAATTTTGGGAAAAGAGAAAGGGCGATGAAAGAGGCGTATAAATACATATAGCCCTTAATAAATCTAAATGTATATACAACAATGTCATCATCCGGTGATAAGATGGTATTGTTGCAAAGCGCTGAAGGAAAAAGTTTTTTGTGAACGAGGTTACTATTTCGGTATCTACTACGATCAAGCATGTGATCGAAGAAACAGGAACTGATGGCGTTATCCCGCTTCCTAATGTCAGGGGGGAAGTGCTGGAGAAAATAATTGAATACTGCGACAAATGTATTCAGCAGCAGAATTTGCCTGCTGAATATGCAAAGGCTAATCAAGGTTTGCTTTTAGAAATTCTTTTAGCTGCTGACTACCTCAACATCGGATGCTTGCAAGCCTTAATATGTCAGACTATACGCAGTTTACTTGCAGGGAAGAGCACTGGGGAAGAGCTCCGAAGTTCCTTGAACATTCAAGGCAGCTTCGGCGCAGATGAAGAGGCTCATCTTCGAAGAACTTTAACCAGGTTCGGCTGTGTTTTAGAGCGCCAAGAATAGAGTCGGGAAGTGCATGTTGGTCCCCTATTATTATCTACACTGTCTGGTTAAATGATTATGAATCACATATATATAAGTGATCAAATAAATTGGTGTTATTTTATCATCACGAAAGGAATAAAATGACAGTTTTATTTATTTAGATGCATTGATTAAATTAAAAACTATTAGTCCGTAATTTAAAAGTTGACTAGCCTATTTCATGGCCTTAATCGATTAGTCTGAAAAGCTAAGATAAAGAATGGCCAACGCTCGAATACGAAATGCCTCTTTAGTCTTACCTAAATTTTTTACTTTATATTTAGCTCTAAAAAACCAAGGTGATATTTTTTGAGTTACAAAAACACCAGCCATATTATTTGGCCTTAATAAAAACCATTTGAAGAAAAAATGGCAAAAAAACCCCATTCCATTCGATTATATGTAAATTTAGTATTTAGGATCTTTCAAAAATCTAGAACTGACCTTCCGTGTATATTCGGTCGATTTCAAAGGAAAGTTTGACGGAAGTTAATTGAAAACATATCAAAAACAAATCTTCTCCCTATTTCTTTGTGTTTTCTTAGGGTTTCAATTCAAAATTTCGATTTCACAAAAGAGAAGAGAAGTTAATTGAAGAGAAGAGAAGTTCATTCGAGATCATCTCCTACCGATTTGTGAATTCAGATCGATTTCTCAGTTTTTATTCATCTCCTAAGAAATCAGATTCAAAGAAAATCTGAATCTCAATGTTATTATTCTCTTCGTGTTTTTAGGTTTCGATTTCATCATTCAGAGAAGAGAAGTTAATTCAAGATCAATTTCATGCCGATTTTCTTTTAGTTTAATTGATGAATAGAACTGAAGTTACAGTTTCACTTTATTCTAGATCTGTTTTCAGTTTAGTTTATATCTCGGCTTTATTATCAGTTGAAATTGCATCAATTGAAGTTATTTCGACTATAATTCATTCAATTTCAGTTTTCATATTTCATTTTGATATTTGTTTTGACTGGATTTTTTTCATTTATTCTCTTGTATACATCTTTTTACAATTAAACATGTTGATTATGTTAATTTTCTGTAGGTGTATTATGTTTGTTTCATTTTAGATTAAGCTTGTCAGAGTTTTGCAGGCTTTGATAATTTGATGGAACCAAAACAGGTTTCATCGTATTATGTTGGAACCAAAATAGGTTTCATCATATTACATATGTTTTCATCGGGAATATGTTGGGACCATTTTTGGTTTCATCATTTTTTACTGTTTTTTTTTTCTATGGATTCATTTGCACTATGTTGGAATTTTTTTCATTTCAAAGCAATCAGACATTTGAATCAATTCTACAAGACAAAATAAATTTGACAATTGAAACCATGCATAAGAAATTGAAATATAATTAATTTGAATCGAAACATATAATGTTGCAAAATGCTATTACATCTAGTTAACAAGTATTACAACTAGTTTATTCTTATTGTTGTAACCTATCCTCTGCATCATATTTTGCCAGCAGTGCTTCATATTCTCTAGAAATCCCATTGCTACCAGCGGTTTTAAGCTTTTCGATCAAAGTTCTCGTCCATCGGTAATTGGCTTTATAAGAGTTTTCTTCAGCACCAACATTTTCTTCACTTTGAGCAGGCACTCCATTGCTAGTACTAGCAATCTACTTATTTGCGATATGCTCTTTATTCACTGAACTTCCAACACCGGCATTCTCTTCACTTCCAGCAACACGCTTTTCATTGCCATCAACAACCTGCAGTTCAGGATCAATGTACTATTCAACACTAATATCCTCTTCCCCTATGCACTGGACAAAGCCTTTTTCATGTTCACTATACGGATGCAAAAAATGATCCTTCACGGTGACTCACATTCATCTGCAGAACACAAAAAAAATGGTTTTTAGTTAAATTGTTTGAAATAACAAAAATTGGTTTCATCAAAAAAATTGTAGACAAAAACATATGGAACCAAACATTGTTCCAGCAAATATCAACAACATTTTTATCATTAAAAAGTGCAACCAATACGGAACATATGGAACCAAACATTGCAACGATACGACTCTGTTTCTCTTTTTCTCCCTGTTGTTAAACCATATTTAAACCATAAGCACGAACAAAATGATGAAACCAATAACTGAAAATGGTGAAAACAAACATATGGAACCAAACATTGCACCGATACGTCTTTGTTTCTATTTTTCTCCCTGTTGTTAAACCATATCTAAACCATAAGCACCAACAAAATGATGAAACCATAACCAATAACTGAACAATTACGAAACCAATAACTGAAAATGGTGAAACCAAATCTGGTTACATTAATTAAACATACCCAACAGATAAAACACCCAACAAAAATATGTAACCATAAGTGGAGATGGTGAAACCAAATATGATTTCATCAACAAAATGAAGACAATATAACACACCAACAGAAAATGGTCAAGCATATGTAAACCAAAAGTGGAAATGATGAAACCAAATCTGATTTCATTAAAAAAATAAGAAATAAAACCCACCAACATAATTTTTTAAATTGAACTGTTTCACATTCAATTGAAAGAAAAAAAAAATGTAACCTAAGCCTTATTAATCTGGTAAGACTCTAACCAGTTTACCATATTGAACCTAAACCTAACAAATGAAACCCAAACTGAACAAAAAACCCAAAAATAAAAAAAGATTAAACCTAATAATCTTTATTTCACATTCAATTGAAAAGAAATGAAGCATCAACCTAATTAATGGCTACGCTCATGTTAATTTCATCAAAAAAAGACCAAAAAAATTAACATCATCAACACCGAAACCATAGAGTTGGTACGATTCTTACCTTTTGGAGTTTTTTTCATTGTTTCCTTTAACTTTCCATCTCTCTTTTTTCTCTTGTTTAGTTTGCTTCTTCACCATTTTGTTGTTTGAGAGGATTTAGGTCAGAAAATTGAGATGATTTTGGTCATAATTGGTTTCATTGGTTGAAGTAACCAATCATTGAAGAAGAGAAGAAGGGAAAATCAAAAATCGGAGGATGATTTTCGCTACCGATGAAGACAGGGATAATGAATTTCTTAGATCTGATATTTTTCTTATGTTTGAGAGACCAAGAAAGAGAACTAGAAGAAGATACGTGGTGGAACCGAGTGAAATACGTGAGGGTATCTTAGACAGTTGGGGGAATTTGGGGTTTATTTACACCATTTGTTTGTTAGAGTTTTATTACTTGGATGGTGACAGCTCTGGGGCTGTAACCCGCGCGTTATTTCATAAATTGGAGGATATTGTATTAAAGTTTCAAATAACAAGTACCATAGAAGTGTATGTGCAAAGCTATGTTGTGTTAGGCGCTAGGCGAGGCGAGGCGAGGCGCTAAGCCCGTCGCCTAGTGTTCTATGGCAGATTTCTTTAACCCTGAATTGGTAACTAATGAGAAGAATAGTAAACTGAAATTATGAGCTGAATAGTAAACTGAAATCATGAGCTTTCCGTTAACTTTCTGGTTTAAAAAAATATTCAAACTGGAGTATATATAGTTACATTAAGATAAACGAAATTTTCCAGCGGGTAAACGAGATTTTCTACTAATGGTAGATAATACAGAGATGACTATGACCAATCAAAAATAAATAAATTCAGAGATGACTATGATCTCTATATTATAGTTACATTTTACATTAAGATATATCTCTTTCATATTTTCGTCATTCATGCCTTGATTGATCTATACAGTCAAAGTTGCTTAAGGAAATAAAAATCAATCACGACAATCACATAGTTCATAATATTTCTTCCCATATTTTGATCACGTAATGTGCAACTCTGCTACATGAACAGCTGAGTGACAGCGGATCCGACTTGGAAAATGATGTGGAGGGCTGAGTCATTCCTCATTCTATCCACGTCGTTAAAAATACAATGAAGTTATCTAAACAAAATGCAGTTACTAAAACTTCTTCTTCTTCACCCTCACATCTTCTTCCGCTTTACCGATTCTTCATCATCAACCATTCTATCACCATTTACATGGATAACACAAAACGAAGTATACAAGTATCCAAGCAGTATCATGGAGTTCAAAATCCCGTCTTGGCTTGAAGAGAAACCCTAACATCTCTTGGTATTAGTATTGTCCACCATAGACGTACTATCTTGAATCGGATTTTATTACCGTGTAATCAAAAATATTTGATTTTGATTTGAAGTTTTTAGGGCGAAGGGAGAGCTACTTGGGTGATTATTGAATGCAAGCAGAGATAAATAATTACAAATCCCAAACCAGAAACAGAAATCATAGAAAAATTAAAAATTATCCAAGCTTCATGTACAATCAAACACAAAATTATCATGTAAATTTTTAGGGTAAGAAAACCCACAAGCAATCAGAGATCGATGGGAGGAAAAATTTTAAGGGGGAGAACATCGACAATCAAGCAAAAATAATAATTAGACATTTTTATTAATAATCGTGGCTTCCTTCAAAAATTGATACTTGAATCAACTAATTTTGATGAATCTAGAAGGATCCCATGAAATAAACCATCACCTCTCTGCATGTTGCCGGTGATGACGTGGGTAGATTTTTTTTTTCTCTATCCTACATGTTAGCTGCCATGTGGGATCAGCTGTTACTCAGCTGTTCACATAGCAATTTCGCGTAATGTGAGCGGTGATTGATAGTAATGAAAAAGGAAATTTCTTACCATTGATAATATAATACTGAAAAAGGAAACAGAGTAATGTATTTGAAGTTTTGAACGTTTATGAATTAAGTTTCCATATCCACTATTAATGAATTAGGAAATACTAACAACTAATCAATCCCGTTATTCCTTTAAAACTTGATTACTCCCTCCGTTCCACTTTAGATGATGTTTTTGGAGTTTTCACGCATATTAAGAAATGAAGAGAGATGTCAAGATTTTCCATTTATACCCTTGAGAAAAGTCTTCAAACATTAACTGCTATTAGTGCATTTAAAAATAAACTTATAGTTCCAAGACAAAATGTAAGGGTGTTATTGGTAGTTTTGTGGAAAATAATGAAAAGTTTCAAGTATTGTGAAACAAAAAAATAACCCTAAAACATCATCTAAAATGGAACGGAGGGAGTATTATTTTGTTTCCATAATTGTCGATGGTGCATTAATATTGATATTCCACACTTTGACCATTCATTGTGCATGCCTATTTCCGTGAGATCATTCATTGTGCATACCTATTTCCGTGATGTTAATGAAGGTTCCACATTTCAATCAAGTCTATGCTTATTGACGTGATATTGATATTCCACACTTTGATCATTCATTGTGCATGCCTCCATATGCTAAGCTGGTTTGGCTTGACTTTTGTACATCTCTTGGATTTATAATCTTGGATTAGAAAACTGAAACTGTTCAATTGTTTAATGGTTTTTCTCTTTAATGTTGAAATGGATCTATCAATTTTACCTTAATTTTCTTTTTGCCTTCTTCTTTTTAGTGCTGAATTTTATTTTATTTTTCTTTAATTTTGTGAATCAGGGGCAAGAAGTACAAATGAATCTTGGATTGAGAATATGGGAAAGTGGTGGTCCAAGAGATACTCAAAGACCTGAACCAAGAAGCAGCATTATGATCTCCTCTCCGCAAATTAGTAAGTTTACTTGGATCTTAATACTAGTCTCAATGTAAAGTGATTTTTGTTTCATAAAATTACGAAAATAAAATCTTACGTTTGTTTTGATGGATCTCTTAACTCTCCATGCGTCTTAAGATGGTACTCTCTACTTAAAAAGGTAGTTAATTTTCTTTCAATTTATGGAATTACTACTACTACCTGTGCATTTTTGGTTTTATTATTGTAACTCCCAACTGATGAAATTAATCTTGGTGTTTTCCTTATTCACGGAGCATTATGCCTATGGAGTTAAGTGATACCACGGAGAAGCGAACTACCCTGAAGACTATTGAAGTTAGCCAGCTTGTTGAGTTTCAGTTGCTTTCTAAGTCTTTTAATAGTCTCACTGATTGTAGTATTAGTAGCTTAGCCTTAATTAAGAGGATCTCTATCAGTCAAGAAGAACTAAGTCAAAACCTAGTTGATATTCAGTGAAGGATGTTCCAACACACACAACACTACTTCACATCTGGTCTGTTTATTTGGCTTAGAATCTCATTTGGCTTCTATACAGGCACATGATAGGTGAGGGAAAATGTACTTTTGCGTGTTGTTGATCATCTAAGGCTGTTGGTCATAACTGTCTTTGAATTTGTGGATTCAGTTATATAGTGGTCGGCAATAATGAATTGCCGGTGAAGTATAAAAAAGTATCAGCATGCAGCTCTTTAAACTAGCTATATCAGTCTAGTGAATATATGCAATGTTATGGATAAGATGTGTTAGCCACTTCAACTTGTAGCGAGGAACATATCAGCGGCTCTCTTTGATACTGTAAATGATTTTTCAAGTTATACATATCCCTTAAGAGAATGTAGATTTTTCTCTGCTTCAATATTATTGTATATGACTTTTTCAACTATTCTATGTCCCAAGCATAATGTCCTCATATTACAACAAAGAAAAGAAAAATGCACTCTACTGCTCTGCTTCTAAGTTAGTCAGTTTGATTCTGTAAATTATCAGTTGATGGTTTGGAGCTTATCTAGCACTAACTTGATCTTTGGGTTAGCATGGCACTTGTAGGTACATAATCTCCATTATCTACTGTTGTGTATGCCTTAAAATGATATTAGTTTTGTACGGTGAGTCAATGCCTGGTATGAACTTGATTTTATCTACATTGTGGTATTTCTGATTAGCACTTTTCATGCATCAAAAAAATTATTTGCATTGCCAAAGAAAAAAACCCAAATACACAACCAAAGTAAACAACTGACTGATATAACAAGATGGCACAATGTTAGCGGTCATATCCAATTCAACATCGCTATGTTAGGGATGCCTACACAACAAAGAAAAAGTTAGCAAAAGTATGTAATGTCTTTGTGTAACATACTTCAAATCCTTCAATGGTAGCCTATAGACAGATTGAAATGTAATACCGGAAGAGATAGAGCCGTAAGTTTGTGAATAGGGTTATCACACCCTTCAAATCCTGGAAATAGTTTATCATCATGGCAACAAAAAATTCGTTTACATGGAAGTGGATGTTTCAATCACTCATATTTCGATTAGGACATGGAAGTGAATCTGCTTGAAATCTTCTTTCACTCAAAATGTTGTAAAATGATCTCTGCCTAGAGAACGTGCAATGCAGAAAATTTGACATAGTACCAGTCCTCTTCCTCATCAGCCTTGACCATACATACATAACTGCTGGTTGTTGGAATTTTAACTCATTCATTAAAGTAAACCTTACCCCGAGTTAAAACCTTGTATTCACTGCTCTAATTCATTCTCTCTGTCAAAAAATTGTTTACACTTCAACTGCTTAGATTCAATTTTAGGGTGAACAGAAGAGGAAGAGAAAAAGGTGTTTCTTTAATTTAATACCCTACCTTTGATGTTTTCTTTAATTAGTGGTTAATTTTTCTAGTTAGTGTTGATTGGTTCTTCAATATTCTTTTTGATTCTTTCTCTCTAGTGTTGTTGAAATGGTTCCAATGGAAATATGAATAAAAATTCTGATAAAAATAGTGATCCACAATCATGTCAATTCGGAAGAGCATCCTCTGCATTGGCCATTCTACTTCACATATACTCCTGCCTGCCTGCACTCGTACTAATGGAGTGAAATGAATGTGCCACATACAAGAAATTAACCGTACCTATTCCTGCCTTGGTATACACAGTTAAAGCAGCTGGTGAATTATTGGACCTAGAAGCCGGTACTCTTCCTCATCAGCTAGGCCAATCTTGACATTTAACTCATTTCGCATTAAAAGTAACCTTACCATGGTTAAATTTTTGGACTTCATTTACCCCAGTAACCCAGTTATAAGTCCCCATCTATGTTACTCGGTATTCACACATCTTCACTCTCATATTGTATGTCAAATGTTTGCTTACACTTTTACAAGCTTTTAGTTGGTTTGGATTCCCTTGATTTTTAATCCCAGCCGTGACCATTCAATTTGATTCCTGGTGGCCGGCCGGTCAAGGGTGGGAATTCTAAAACTCTTAAAAGTACGTATCTAGTTGCATAATAACTCGTGTAATAAATAATAAATGGAAATTTTTCCAATATACACCCATCTGATAATGGGTTTACAAAATTACACCCGTTTTTTTCATTATTTCTAGAGTACACCCACCATCCATAAAACCGTTAAACTAATGTGGCTGCAACTGAGTTTGATTGTGAATGGAAGGGTTTTGACGCGACTAACTTTAAATGAACTTTTGTGTGAGGAAAAACATCAAGCAAGTTAAGGAAGATGATTGCCTAAATGGATTCTGTTGAGCTATTTGAATCCAACAACACAAGTAGCAACAAAAACTGTTTTTGTGGCTGCCGTCTTGTTTTATGTTTTGTTCAACACCTTCCCTGTTGCCGGTGATACATCATTAGTAGGTCTAGTCCCTCTCACTCACTAATCAGACCTTATCTTTGTTTGTGTGAAACTTTCTTTTTTTGGTGTGTTTATTTCATTTGCTCTTGGTGCTGTCAAGAACAACAACAACAATTACTCTTTCTCTGTCTCTGTATGTGATGGTTCCATCAGGACGTGATATTTTTTCATCTTGAATTCATTTTTTTTTTTCAACCTGACTATTTAATGAAATTTAACTCATCTTATGTATGTTTATTTAAATTTGAATTGGATTAATTATGTTTTCCAATTGTAAAGTCTGGGATTTTCTTATCGAAGAACTAGTGTTTCATTATGATTTCTGTTGGGTGCAATAATCAAAAACAAGGAAAAAATCAAATAAGGAAAAGTTATTGATACTTAGCTCCTTTATAGTGGAAGTGATCGATTTGATGAAACGGACGAGCTCCCCAAATCTCCGCAACAACAACAAGGCAAAACTTTGGAAAAACAGAGTGAGTCACGTGTTCAACACGTTGCCCTTAAGACATTAGCGCCCGGCTACACTCAAGAGTGATGCTATAGCCATCACAGGACGGATATCTCCAGGATAAAATGTTGGAAAACAATTAATAAAAAAAGATTTTTAAGGTTTTAATAAAATTATAATTTATTGTTTTCTTTTGTGAATGAAAAAAACTTATTAGTCCCATATTGTGGAGTTTCCACTTTTTAGTTGTTTTAAGAGACTATATAAGCTTTTCAGTCCCACATCTGAGAGTTCTTCTTCTTAAGTTGTTTTGTTCCATTATATAAACAAATTCACTACTTTTGTAAAAATCATGGGAAAGGGGTTGCTCTATATTTAGAGGGACCCCCAAGGGAAAAAATATTTTATATTGTTTTCTCAAGCGTTCGCGATTTTTCTTTATGGTTTTTCGGAGTTTCCAAGCTCAAGTTGAGCATCTAATACATATGCTAGTAGTAGGTGTAGTAGGGTGTTTTATCCTGGAGATATCCGTCCTGTGAGGGCTATAGCATCACTCTTGAGTGTAGCCGGGCGCTAATGTCTTAAGGGCAACGTGTTGAACACGTGACTCACTCTGTTTTTCTAAAGTTTTTCCTTGTTGCTGTTGCGGAGATTTGGGGAGCTCGTCCGTTTCATCAAATCGATCACTTCCACTATAAATGAGCTAAGTATCAATAACTTTTCCTTATTTGATTTTTTCCTTGTTTTTGATTATTGCACCCAACAATCTTAAGACATTAAAATTTATAATAATCAAGAATGGTTGATTGGTTTGTGAATCATGGATTATGGAGTGAAAAAACAGAAAACGAATTTTTGGTCAGCTGTAGAGTTTCTAATTTATCTCTCAACCTAGAAGAAATTTCGATGAACCCTTTTTACACAACGTAGTGGACATCCTGATAGTTACCCACGTAAAATTTCAGAATTTTTGGAGCTGTAAAAGTATTTTTTGATATTTTACAAAACAGAGAAACGTTCCTGAAAAATTCTGACGGGCAGAAATGTTTTGTTAACTAAAGTAGTTTTTATGGGGTAACCATGAGTTTTTTGATATGGTGGTTCAAACGAAGTTTGTAAATCTATATATTATCTTCAAAACTCATATTTTATCTTCCGTTTCGGAACTAAGGTTTCTGAGATGTGGTGTATTAGGTGATTGGGAAATTAGCATCTCCGTCGTCAGAGTATAAACGAAGATTGTGACATGAAACTGGAAAGGGACATGGCTAACATGCGCATGTGGATGAACACAATTTTTCCAAAGCTGACGAAGGTTGGAACATCAAACACAACTCTAAGCGTAGTCTTCTTAAGAAAGGTATGTTTCATAAACCTGAATCTATCATTACTATAATTAAGGGTGATTTTTATGTATGTAAAATCCTAGTCATACGACAGAAAATTGTAGGCAACATAAAATCCTTAATTAGTAGATAGTTAATGCTAATTTAGTTGAAACAAACTAGTACGAGTTCAGTGGCATGATATCGGAAGTTATTTTAATAACTAATGTGAGAGACCAGTAGATGGACTTTGGAGCCACCAAGCATGTTTTTTCAAACAGAGACCTATTCGCCTCCTATCAGAGGATAGGAGATGTCGAGAAACTTTATATGAGTAACTCACCTGCGACAGAGGTTGCATAAAAGGGAAAGGTCGAGCAGAAGCTTATATCTGTAATATTCTCACATGAATGAAGTTTTCATGTTCCGGGCATATGCAAGAATCTTGTATCTTGTTCTGTTGTAGATGGTAAAAGACTTAAGATATTAATTGAATATGGAAAACTTGTCGTACCTAAGGGCATGTGATTTTGAAGGAAATGTTATAAGACTTAAGGTCAATATAAGCTTAACGAAAAAATTGATGAAGTAGTTGATTCTTGTGTTTTATTTTGTGTGATTGAATGTTTTGCATGGTAGACATAGAACCGTAAACTTATATAAGTTAATGCATAAACTGGGAAGCGTAGGCTGCATACCCAAATTTAGTTTGGATATTGAACACAAAAGTTAAATATTCGTAGAATCAAAATATGTTATAAAACCTTTTAGCGCAAAATTCCTCAGAGTAATTCTAATCCCTTAGAATTAATTCAGTTAGACCTAGTTGACATGAAATCAACCAAAACTACGGTGGTAAAAGGTGTTTTTATAACTTTCATAGATGATTGTACGAGGTACTATCTTGTATATTTGTTTAGGGATAAGGATGATGCCTTAGAAGCCTTAAGAGTATAAACTTGAAATTGAAAGCAAAGTATATGTTACCACTAAAAGGGTTAGGTCTGAACGTGATAGCAAGTATGAAATTCATATAGGAGAACTTTACTTGTTAAATGGCATTATTCATGAGATCGCACCTCCTTATCCACCATAGTTTAATGGTATGGTTGAACGTAAGAACATAACTATTAATGAGATGATTTATGCCATGTTGTTTAAAGGATAACCGCAAACTTATGGGGGGAGGTCGTTCTCTAATTTTGTTATATCCTGAATAGGGTAACCTTTAGAGGATCAGATAAAAATCCATATGATTATGGAAAGATAGACAACCTTTTTATGGATACGTCAAAGTGTGGGGGTGTTTAGATAAGGTTTCTTGAGTACCTCTACTGCATATAGATTTTTGGTTGTGTGTTCTGATTTTGTCAAAATTTGGTGTGATTTTTCTGACTTTGGTGTGAATATTATTACGGAATCTAGGGATGTTGAGTTCTTTGAACATGTTTATTCTTGAAACATGTCTCGTCTTAGGGATGTGTTGTTGATCCACTAGATGTCTTTCAACTAGTCAGAATATACCTTCGAAAGAAGATGAATTAGCGTTGATCCTAGGATAAGTAAAAGGATTAGAACTGAGACTTATTAGAGACCTGACTTCATAATATGCTTTTGGAGAACTTTGCAAGCTCTCCAAAAATCTTTCATCTCTTGCAAGCTTCATAAGCTTTTACTTTCTGATACAAGTCGAGACGCTACTCTCCCAGAATTATTTTGGTCTCAACACCTTTCTTTGCTTCCTCCCCAAATCAACCCTTCTCCTCCACTTTGTGACCGAAGCAAGTCCGGAACGGCCATTTCTTGGTTTAGGACGGACTTGTGCAGTTGATCTCTCGAATCTATAAAGTGCTCACGTGCAGACATTTGTTTAGGGTTTAAACCAAGTTTCTCACTCACCTACCGAATTTACCAAAATCGGCGGAAACGATTTTCACCCATAAACAACCTTATAATCAATAAAGAAAACATCTTCTTTCTTGTGGATGTAGGTCTTCATGGCCGAACCACGTTATATGCTTGTGTTAATCTTTGCTTTCTATGCTCTTTACAACTTGCTCATCTTGAATCTTGGATGTTTTAGGTGTTTATAGCATTTAGATCTACTTGGGTGTAGTCATCAGAAAAGATGCAAATACATTTTGGCGATAGAAACAGGGATGTATGCAGATCTATTATACCTCTAATATCAAGACATAGCATTATGATATTTCCTCTCAAAATAAACCGGAATCAAGACACAACATTATGATATTTCCTCTCAAAAAAATCAGTAAGTTTACTTGATCATTATACTCTACTATCAATTTACACTTTTTTTTTTTTTTTTTTTTTTTTTTTTTTTTTTTTTTTTTTTTTGTATCATAAGCAAAAATAACTTTCCTTGTTTTTGTTATGTGAATCTGTAGCCCGAATAAAAGTCTTTGAGTCGAACTCTATGACTCCAAAGAAACATTGATTATCAGCTATCGGCAATGGAAGAAGGTGTAAGTACTAGACTCGAGTGAGATACCATACAAATTTGTTCCGGATGCTTTTTCATTATAAGGTAAAGTGTCATCTTCACAACAGATGATGGATTTTACGAGGGATCTTAGAGATCTAGGCCTATATCAGCGATTTCAATCAAAGCGGTGAGAGTTGGAATGAGTCTAGTCCTGGTTAAGTTAATTGAAAGGGTTGATTTAAATAAAGAGACATGGACAAAAATTCTGATGGAAGTGATGTGAATCAATAATGTTGTAGTATGAAGGGTTGTCGTTCACTCGAACTTGATGAAATCGATTCTAGGATTTAATAAAGAAAAATAATAAAAATAAAGAATATATACAATTTATGTCACAAGATGGAGAGAGTTACCGGGACTCGGGATTCCACCAATTCTCACATTCATGCGGTTCATCTACTAATTCCGGACAATTAAAGCTCATAAAATAACAAACATCGACTCTAATTCTTTTCCAAGGTAGATTTTATAAAGAATTATATGTAACTCACAAGCATGGCGCATTTAAAGTACCTAAGACTAAGCATGCGACATCTAACGAATTCACAAATAATCAAGAAAAAGCATAAATCAATTATAATAGTGCAAATAGTCATAACGAAATTAATTAGAATTACCACATGGGTGCAAAACAGCTTCCTCCTTCGTCCCAGTGATGGGTTCTAGCTCATCATGTTGGAAGCACGCTCAAAATCCATTTTTATTGCTCAAAGGAGGTGTACAAATGATGAAATGGAGAAAAACTATTAAAAACCGGGTTTGTAACAATTATATTTGTTACAAACCGCACTGTTACAGAGTACGATAAGAATGGACTGTCGTTGTCACTGTAAAAGAAACGACTGCTCTTTGTGCGTCTTATGTTCTTCAGAAATTAACGACTGCCTCTGGTAGTCTTTTGTTCTTCAGCAGCAGCAGAGATGGTGATTCTGCAACTCGACTTTCTGAGATCTGTAATGCTCTAAACTGTCCCCAAACTCTCCATCCCCTTCTGTGACTCCCGTAAACTCATTATATAGTCTCAGCAGCACCCAATCTCTCTTTTTTAATGCGCAAATATTCTCTCTTTACTCCATTATTCTCCACGGTAATATATTCCATTATTATCTCTTTCTCGCATCTGTTCGTGGTTTGCACACTTCAAACACGCAAAAAACCTTCTTGCACGCTCCAGAAAGTGTCCCAAGTCCTCCAAACTCGAGCAATGCACATCACAAACTCTCGGCCAGTCATGCTATCCCGTGAATATTTTCCTCTTTCTTACTTCCCTGTTTTACTTTGAATTGGAGTATTCAGCCCAACTGGATCGAACCAAAAGCCTTTACCAAGCCTGTTTGGCTAATTAAAGTCATCCCAAAGAATATCAGCTATTGAATCTCCCTAAAACCGCTTCAAATTTCCATCCCTAACTTTGCCAGTCAAAGAACTTTTTTTTTCCCGCCAAAATTCTTTTTCAAACGAAGGTTGCCCCTTATCCAGCTGCTTGGGTGCGCATATCCTGTGGGTGCCCCCTTAGTAATTGAGGTGCCCCTTATCCTACATTGAGAGTCCGAATAACACGTGTCCTCCGGGTGCTTTAGACAACTTTTCGAGTTTCAACAATAAAACACCAAAAATGTTTATTGCCTCTTTTTCCAAAAATGTTTTCGAGTGCCTCTTTTTCCAAAA
>JAJJWW010011316.1:0-95049 GCA_023531295.1 Papaver armeniacum | reverse complement strand
CCGATCCTTTTTTTTTTTTTTTTGGAAAATGCCCCAATACGAGGTGCAATGTTAGAAATCTGCCCAAAATTTAAAGTTTGGAAAAGTGCCTCATTCTGTTAAAAATCCAGTTAAGTCACATGTGTGAACCCACACAAGCACAAAAAGACAAATACACACTTCAGGATTCATGTTTCAGGGTTCAGAATTCATGATTGAGGGTTTAAGGTTCGGGTGGTTGTGGCAGCGGATCTGGTGGTGGTTCCGGTGGTGAGGTTGGGCTTACACATGTGACTTAACTGGGTTTGATAGCAATGTTAACGGAATATGACATTTTTCCAACTATTATTAATGTTGACGCATATCTCCAACATTGCACCTCGTATTGAGGCATTTTCCCAAATTTCCATTTTTTTTCTCTCATCATGTCACATCTATTTAATCCCTACAGGCTACAGGCTACACACGGTCACTGGCTTCTTCTTGTCTCCCAAAACATAATTTTCCTAAGAAAATCTCGGTTGAAATATAGTATATGTATGTAGTATTATTTTTTTCTTTTAGCATTATAAAGCTGCCGCTAGCTCCGAGTCCCACCGATTTGACTAGGAACGGACCGATATAACTGGGCCAAATCTCTTTTCCGTTTAAACTTTAAATCTGGGATCCATGGTGAATCCATTTTGGTAAAGTACGTTCCAGTGTCATGACCACTGAACCGTTTTATAGCGTGTTTGGTTTGAGGGAATGGAATGAGTTTCTTAGAACAATCCTTCTTTACGGACCGAGAAAAACCAAACCACCTCAAAACCACCCGACACAAAAACTTTTTTCTTTCCTTTCTGTGGGCCCGCGACCTCGGGAGACTTGCAGGGGTGGGTTTGTGTCTGGTGATTTTGAGCTGGTTTTTTCAGCTCGGTCCGTAAAGAAATTTTGTTCTTGGAAATATGATTTCATTCCCATATCTGGTAATAGAGCGGTTAGGAATAGGATTCCCAAAAAGTAAAAGAAAATCCTAAATCCATAGGAAGTGGTGGATTTAGGATTCACCCTCTTTAGGAAATAGTATTTGTAGAAATAGAATTCCCTTCCCACCAACCAAACACGTTATTAATATGTTCGGATTCTTTTTTCCAAAGCTACACTAATGGTGAACCCTCAGCTTCCACTGAAATGCAATCTATAGACAATGGAAGCACTTGTTTGACGATAAACAAATACAAATAAAATAATAATTGCTTTAGAAAAAATAAAAAATAAATAAATATACAATAACCTCCTATCAAATACGAACAAACAAAATAACCTTTGTCATATATTGTAATTCTCAGATCGGGGAAAATAATATTTAAATAGAATTATTAATTTCACAGACTTTATTTTAAATTTGTACCTTTAATGAGCATTAGAAAACATTAAAGGACATTAAATAACATAACGTTATTATCTTATCGATCATTTTCAAAAAGAAATTTAATTTTTTTTTTTTTTTTGATCCGAAGAGAAGAATTTATGGATAAATCTACCAGTAGTATCAATGAAAAGGAACAAAAGAAATCAAAATCACAAAAAAATTGTTTCCCAAGTATTGGTAAATGAACATTCCGAAAGGTGTACTATCGGTATCTTTTTATCGGTAAAGTAAAGTACAACCAGTTATTTGGATTACTGTTCCACGGCGTTAACTCATGCATTATGATGATCAATCAAACTAAAGCCAGAATGGCGTACAACCGACAATTTGTCGTGGGAACTTGCATTATTTTGGATAAAACTAAAAAAGAATGTCGCAAGTTGCAGGTAAATAATAAATAAATCCAGTCAGGCCGGCAGTATTAAAATTAATTATAAACTAGCAGATGATCCAATTGGCTGTTCATAGAAAAATGATAATTAAGAGATCTAAATCTTTTTGCGAATCATTGGCCACAGACAAGTGAAGTATGGGCTGTCGTGTTGTGATAGGGTGAGAGAGAATAAATCTTTAACAAGGATTCTCCATGTCTAAAACACTTTCACACTAAAAATCAACAACCAAAACAAATTCCTTGTCGCACAAAACTATGTAACTTAGGGACGCTTTTGGGAGAACTTAAATTTGGCTACTGTTTTCTAAACTATCCTCAGACTCACAGGGGAATATAGAGGAATCCAAATTTAATAGAGGACTACTCCGGTCGTCCCTGTTATATAGGCGGAATATTTGATTTTTTTTAGTTTGGAATTCCAATTCCAAGAAGATTTTTGACACACGGCCTTATTTATGTTCCTAAATACTTCCTCCGTCCCTATTATATAGGCGGAATTTTGTTTTTTGCTTGTCCCATTAGATAGGCTGTCTACTATTTCCTAGATGAATATTTCTACATATACCCTTATTTATGGTGCATAAATAATTGTGTTACTAATAAGACAAGGGGTAAAACATGAAAAAACATAAATATTATGAATCCAATGTTCTTTTCTTAATATAAGAGAATTGTGTCCCCCGCCTATATATGTGGGACGGAGGGAGTAAGACAAAGGGTAAAAATGTGAAGAAACATAAAAATTTATGAAAACCAAAAAATTTCTTAGTTAAAAGAGATTTCACTTTTTATGCCTAAATATTAGGGTCGTAGGAGAAAATGGGTCATTTGTCCAAAAAAATTTAAAACACGGTTCAAATGGACGAGTAAAAAAAAGTACGGGTTAAATAGCCAAAAAAAAATAGCAAGGATGAAATTGGATTCATCCTGGCTTATACTTAAAAAATAGCAAAGATGAAACTGGATGCATCCTGTGTAAAATAAAAATAAGAAAAAAAAAATTTGAAAATGGACAGGATGAAACCTTACATCCCGCCTTTTATTTTTAAATTTTTGTCCATTTAAATAAAGATCTTTTTAATTTTTGGCTATTTAAACGAGATCAAAACCTAAGTGTCTTTTTCACCCAGGAATTGTTGATTTTGGTCTTTTTGACCAATTTTGTGTTTTTAAAATTCATAACCTCCAAGAAACAACAGAAGTTTTTACTCCAACTTTTATTCAAGTTAAATTTCGACTTGTTATGTTGCTAATTTTTTTTAAAAATAATAGATTTTTTTAGTCTAATACGGAGGAACCCAAATCTAATACAGGAGTACTCCATCCGTCCCTGTTATATAGGTGGAATATTGGATTTTTCTAGTCTGGAATTCCAAATCCAAAAAAACTTTTAACATACATGCCTTTATTTATGTTTCCTAATTCCTAAATAAGACAAAGGGTAAAAAACACAAAGAACACAAAAATTTATGAAAACCAATAAATTTCTTAATTAAAGAGATTTCACCTTCTACGCCTAAATATTAGGGACGCAGGGAGTATAACTTTTTAAAATTCATGGTCTATTCGGGCTAAATTTTGACTTGTTAAGTTGATGATTTTTTCAAAAATAATACTAGATTTTTTCAGTCCCAGAGTATTCCTGAACACTCACAAACCCCTCAAATTTTTGAAAAGATGTTGTTATCAACTTATCAAATAAAAACATAAAATGAAATGAAAATCATTAGACAATTAAGGAAATGAAATTAATTACCTGGATCACCATGAACAGCACTAACGAGCTGCAAACAAACCCCATGTCCCAAAAACTCATCAACTCGATCCAATAAAGACGATTGAAAATCAGTGAAATCCAACACATTTTTCTTCATCAACACAACCGTTCCATGGATGGTTTTTTTCTCTTCTCCGTCAACTCCCGTACTCTTCTCATCAGCACCACCCAAATTTTTGGTTCCATCAGTCTTCTTGCCATGAAACAAGTGTGGAATTGCCTTGCAAAAGAAGAATATGAAAATGAGAGAACACAGGGCAAGAGGAAACCAATGTGAAATTGCCTCAAACATCTTGAAACAGGAGATATGAGAATGGGAGGGACAAGGGGAAACCAAAACGATGATTTAAGAAGAAGACTTTTGTAAGGCACATTATATAGAGGGTCCTATACTGTAGCCATGTGATAATTAAGGAACTAAGTACTTTTAATTAGTAAATTAATTAACCCTCTGATTTGAATTTTATTTTATAATCATTGGCTGGCCAGCTGTTTAGGATAGCAATCTTTACCAACCCACTTGCTCGTGTAACATGCATGTCTGGGACCTGGGTTGGCTACCTATGGGTTCACATACTTCTGGTGCAAATTGGTTTAGTTGACATTTTATTATTATTAATCTTTTATTTGTATGCAAAATGGCCAAGATAATTACACACGCACACTTATCCTATCCGGATTTAAACCGGCTCAGATGAAACTCCTAACTTACAAGGGTGCCCAACCCCTTTGTTAGATTAACTTGTAATTTTTTTTTAAAGGTTCTTGTCGTCATGGTTGCCAGTGCAAGGACTTTCTGTTACAAAATAAATAACCCTCTATTATTTGATAGAATACCCCGATTATAATACGCGACAATCTGACACCCAAAAGAGAAAAACAAATTATTACAAAGAATAATAATAGAATTGAAACTTCTGCTCTCATGCAGTGGCGTTAGATGGGGATGCTATTAGAATAATATTCCTCTACCCCGTGAGTCCATCAAATATAAAATTATAAATGAATGAAAAGAGTTAGTTGCTTGTTTGTAGCAATTACAAATGGCTCAATCACTGCATGTGTATTCAACCTGCAGCGTAAAAAGATGGCCAACCCTCACTGAAATCCAAGGTTTAAGTCAAACCTTATAGATGGACATAGTATGAGTCACACTTTATTGACGGACAGAGTCAAATCGGTTAAGGTTGTTCGATCCCGAATCGTGTCTAAAATACTTTTAGCCCTTTAAGACTTAACCGAGGCACTTAGGGTAGAGTATATAACCCAGGACCCGTAAATGAAACCCAGAACGTAACAATTTATTTCATCTTCTAAACTTGGATCTCCTTCGGTTCTCTTTCTCCCTCTTTTTAGCTTGCTTATTTCGGTGTTCTTCTCCTCGGTGGTGGTTTGTGAAAAAAGTAACAGAAGGATTAAGCGCCGATGGAGGGGAATCCATCAGGTGATCTGAAATCACTATTCTTTTTTGACTTGTGATTAGTTGCTATTAAACTTGTGTATTGTCTACTATTGGTGAAGCTAGGTTTTTTTTTGTAATTGAACCCTAATTTGGGATCCCATCAAGAAACAATAAACCTTAATTTGGATTTGTAATGATATAGTGGTAAATAACACCAGCAACACCAACTGAACCTAACAGTGAACCTACAACTAACCCTACTGTATTCTTCTAAATGAATGTGTGTACTAGAATTAGTTGATGGAGAGCCTTGATTTGTGTTAAGTTTTAGTTAGTAGATGGAGAGCCTTGACAGTTTTATCTCTAATTCTTTTCTGATTTTGATTGTTTACTGGTGTGACTTTGATTTCATATTGTTCTTGAAACCTTAATTGGAAAAAGAAAAAGTAAACCTTATTTTGATTGTTTTGAATCGACGCTGATTAGGTTGTGAGGGATTTGAGACCGATAATCAATGTTAAACCTTTTAAATTGGATGCATACCCATTTGTTTCATATTCTTTGAATTACTTATGAATTGAACCGTCTCGCCAAAACCAATATTTACGCTTCACACAATAAAATATTTCCCTGGCTCAAACTGATACAACTTTAACTTATTTCAAATGATAGCTTAAACTATTTTATTTGCAGTTTCAAAGTGTTGGTATTCCCTGCATACATGCGTGCTCGTCTATAATGCGTATGAGACTGGATCTGGAAGACTACTTCCATGGTGGGTATTCCATGGACAATTATCGACGCACCTATGTTGTCACTTTTGCTCAGTGTGAAGGAAGGTTACTCCAGATGGCCATATGACCCAACTTCTGAATACATTTTTTCGCCTGTTTGGAAGCGCAATGGTGGTCGGAGGAAGAAGAGGAAGAGGATCAAATCTCAAAGTGTTGTGAGGGTTTCGGTTAGGTGTACTAAATGTCATGAGATGGGTCATAACAAAAGGTCATGCGGTACACCTCTTGTTCCCCATCCTACCCGCACATAGTATTTGTGGTTGCCTATAGTTATGACCGTATAGTTTAGTTCACTTTTTGTTGTATAATCTGTCGTGTCTACTCACATAACACTGGTCATTCTTGTAAGAATGAAAATTTTGTTTTTTTGGTGTATGTATCAGTGTCCATGCATCAGCCATGGTCTTCACCCTTCCTCTGTTTATAGCTAAGTTAAACATATAGTTTTTGATGCAGTCAGGGTTATAACAAAATTAATATATTTTTTATTTCAATGATGCATCTTCTCCCCCTCTGCGCCATTCCAAGCCTGCGCAGATGGTATTCCTGGGATGGTCGAGCAAACTTCATGTGTTGTCGTCATAAAATGGCATGTTTTGACTGATCTGTGAAGTTAGTTTTCAAGTGCTGGTTTAGTCCCATACTGTTTTTCACTTTGTATTTGTTGCATTTTATCTCTAGACATATCCAGTTTTTGTTCTAGTGTGACATTTCCTCATTTACGTGAGTGTATCATATTATGGTTTACCATTTCATCTTATCACATTGATACTTTTGTAAATTGATTGTTGCTCACATGTTAAAGCTAAGCTCTACATCCATTAAAAGAGATATATACATTGTTGAATTTGAAACTCAGTTGTAAGATACCATATAACACTCAAAGAGACGCAACATGTAAACATAGAAGAAATGAATGCCAAAAGACAATGAAAATATACTGAAACACTACAAATATGTAAAATGTGTGAGACTGAAATACAAACTCCCAAAAATTAATCCAGATATATGAAGATCAAAAATTTGTCTTCAAAGGAAAATGGTTATGGGGAGTATACTCCCTCAACACTAAGAGATGAATTATTCAAACCAAAAAGTGAAGAAATAAATTCTTGCAAAATGAACTCATATTTTATCCTTTTTTCATCATTAACAGTGGCTAAACAAGATGAGATACCCCAAGTGTGTAAATTAGCCGCTTCCTGAACCGTACTTCTTGCTGAAGACGAGAAGCTGAAGCTTGTCATATCCAGAAAGCACACCAGCACCAGCAATGGCACGAAGGACATTAGCACCAGATGGCTTGAACAATGACTTGGGTCCCTCTTTCTTCAAGATCTGCTGGAAAGCATCGAAAGAGATCTTGTACTTGACGGCTTCATTGGAAGTCATCATCATTCTTCTACGGACTGTATCAATGGGGTAGGATGCAAGTTGAGCGCCATTGGTGATCAACCAACCGAGAGCAAAACTGGCAAAGAAACTATCCTGAAATGTTCAAACAATAGACATTCATGATAGATGTATACTCCTTCCCCGGTATGCATTCCACATAACTTATAGCAACACTTTAAGGAAAAGAAACAATAATTTGTACTAACCGCTAGGTACCAGTCAAAAGAAAAGGTTTTAGAGAGTCATACAATCCGAAGTAAAGACCACGGTAGACAATAATTCCAACACAAGAAATTTTGAATCCACAGTGAGCCCGGCAACACCACCGGTTTAATAGTCTTCCTGTATACGTCAACCAAACCATTGAACTGTCTTTATCCTCCCTTCTTTGCGGCCTTGGCATCATTAGCAAGACAGGTTCTGGCGTAGTCAAGAGAGTAGACAAAGAGAAGTGAAGAGGCACCAGCAACACCTCTAGATGCCAAGTTACCAGCAAACCATTTCCAGTAACCAACTTTGTCCTTCTTGAAAATGAAGATCCTCTTAAAGTAATCCTTGAATGCAAAGTTCAAGGCCTGATAACAGAAAATGATTCAACCAAGCCTGTAACAGTTCCATTCAATTAATGATTGGTATGTTTGTTCTGCTAACATACAAAAAATGATACAATCCCCACTAAGGTGATGTTTATTACTGCTAATATTTACACAAACCGAGTATGAAGTAAGTGGGAAATTGGATGGATATGCAATTATACATCTCACATTCGGTACCTAAAATCACATTTACTAATTTTGGTTCATCTAGGCATACAAACAAACAGTTTAAGCTCATGGTAATCGTGTGTACTGGCGAGAAGAACAAAAAATTTAAATCAATTAAACATTCAAAAAATTGATGGGTAACTCAAACGTGATCAAACTGAATAATCTGTGATGAAATTCGCAAATGAATCAATAAAAAACTAACCTGAGAAATCAAAATATATAGGTCTCAGAATCAGTAACACCAACCAAAAGCAAATAACCGAATTATTGTTTCTCCATTAATGGATGATCTGTAGGGTAAAGTATTTCTCACAGAGAGAAAAAACATCTCCACACTAACCGTATCCCAATCGGTTTCTCAAAACCTTCCATTTCTCCTAACCCAATAAAATCTTAACTATGGTTGGTTAATAACTTTGATGGAGGGGCAAATTTGGAAAAATAATACTCAAACTTAACAAACATATACGGAAGAACTCACTTGTCCTTTTATTTGGGTTGAACCAAACATTGGACGGATCGGCAAGAAAACTGAAACTTTAGGATTTTGGTGACGATTGCTCTAAAAAGATCTCATAAGATCAGGTTCTTCAAAAGTGCATCAGCTAGAAAACTCAGGAAAATTTATATGAACACATGTGTTGGTCATTATTTCCCGATAACTGCTGCTCATCCTTGTATATTCAAATGAAACAACAAATACAAACATCATGTTTGTTTTCTCCTCTATATAAAGTAGAAACTCTATAAACTAATGTTGTTGGGACCACCATAATTTATTAATTAAGCGAGATATTAATTAACTGATAAATTAATAATTTAATTTATATATTAACCGATAAGATATTAATTTATTAACATAATAGTTAATATCTTAATAACTTATAGATAAATTTAACTTTGATCAGCAAATACCATTGGTTTAGACAATTCGGATGAACAGTTAGACGGTGATATCAGTCAAGACTTGCAAAATTTGATTGAAAGGTGGGCTATCGCAATCCAATGAATGTCAATATATATGTCGTGAATATCTGGAAGAAAATGAAGTTACACAATTGTTGACTGATGAAGAAATAATTGAGAGCTTTATGGGAACTGATAAAGATGGGAAAAAAAATGATGAAAGTTCTACAGTAGATCCCCTTCACGAAACGAGGTTGTTAAAGCGACAATCGCATTAAATAATTTCTCATGGGCTATGAGAAACAACACTAGAAATTCTTACGATGATAAGAAATATCAGTTCAGTGTGATATTGATTTTAACAAAAAACAGAAGACAACTGATTTATTTTTCTAGAAATCTTCATAAAACATTAGTGTATCAAGAATACTATAAAACACAGTTTGGCTAAGTTAGCCTATGTAAGTGGTGGTTGAGATTTACTCTCCCAATACATAAATCTATGGATGTAATTTCTCCCATTAAACTATCATTTAATGACCCATTAAGAAAAATCTAATAAAATAAATTATTAATATAATAAATGCCCAACTAATTAGTGTTTCACACTAATTGCTGATAGTAAATAATTTATTAATTCCACTAATTGCTCATAATAAATGATCTAATAATTTTTTATATTATAAAATTTTCTCTAATTAAATTTAATAAATTTATACCTCCACTAATAAATAATTTTTGATAAAGGATCTAGAATTTAAGATTGAAGATTTTGAGTAAAAAAATGTTACGTATTTGTGGTTGAGAATGGCGTAAGAGCTTCTCCAATGGTGGTTGTGTGTGTCTCCTAGGTCGCAACACAAACAAGACAGTTTCATTCCAATTTTACCTTAATCTTAGGGAAGAAAAATAGTTCATCTCCAATGGTGTTGTTTGTGATTTTTTATGGATTAAATGTAATTTTCATTTCTAGTAATTTTTAGATTTTATTAGAGCTAAAAACGGTTATTTGATATTAGAGCTAAAAATGGTTATTAATATATTAGAATTAATTTAGGTAAGCAAAAAATTACTAAGATAGTTTGACATTCACCTTGACAATGTCTATCAAAAATTAAGCCATGCTATCTTCACATTCATTTAAGAAGTTGGGGTTGGAGAAGATTTTAAGGAAATTGAATGTCTATCCTATGTGGACTTAGACATTTATCTTCACATACATTCCATTGGAGAAACTCTAAGTAGTGTTGTGACATTTCGTGCATGGTTTTAATTATGTATCTGTTGCATTTGTTTGTTTTTCGATGCACTCTATTTGTTTTTTTTTTGAAACTTCCTACTGGGCAGTGGTTGCTCACTCATTTTCCTCCCTTTCCACCGAGAACGAAGAAAGACTACCTGACAAGAAATTATTATATATCACGGAGATTTGGGTATCACGCTTTAAATTTAACCGAAGCGTTGTTTTGTTTTAATTTGATTTTGTAATTATTATTTGAAAGTTTGGTAATTTTAAAAGTAAGATTACATTTCATTTAGCAAATTTAATTGAGCTTGAATTATTGATTTTATTAATTAAAATATTTTAAATCGAAAAATCTGGTCCTACACGAGTGGCGGTCCGGAAATTTGGATTTGCTAGATGGATTGGACCCAGCCCACAAGGTCGAACATGTGTCCGCTAGAAGTTTGAAAATCCGGGTTGTCACACGCCACCACAACAAAATCACCTGATACCATTGTTGCCACCCCCC
This sequence comes from Papaver armeniacum, assembly GCA_023531295.1. NCBI lineage: Eukaryota > Viridiplantae > Streptophyta > Magnoliopsida > Ranunculales > Papaveraceae > Papaver > Papaver armeniacum. The sequence goes on along the minus strand of JAJJWW010011316.1, from coordinate 84,467 downwards.
GCAGCTGGGCGTGCTTTTAATCACAGACGTCATGTATAAAGCTTAGATTGAACTAACTTAAGTCTTCAATTCATTTTTTATATTTTTTGTTGTTGTTATATATTTTTTTTTTATATTGAAATCCAATATATTTTATTTTAATACTAAAAACTATAATTTGGCTAACTTTGCATGTGTTAGTGGTTGTCTAGATTTATCCAGAGGAAAGATAAATAAATGGTCATGGTTATCCCAACCACACCCATTTTCTGCCCGTGTGCGTTAGATTTTAGGGAGATGGATATGAGTCACCGTGGGTGCTCAATCATTTTGTACAAGTGTTTATGGGTGAAAACTACTCCTGTTGAATTTGGTAATTTGGGGTGTGTGGATGAGGAATGAATCTAAACCCTAAACAAATGCACCAACTGCGAGAGTGCTTGTAGATTCGGAAGTCAATGCAGGCAAGTCCGGCCTAAACCAAGAAATGGTCGTTCCGACTTGTTTAGGTCACAATGTGAAGGAGATGGGGTTTATCTTAGGGAGGGAAGCAAAGAAGGTGTTGAGATTGTGAAGGTGTTGGCTATAAATGACTTGTAACAGAAAGATGAGCAGGCTTACGATTGATGCAAGCAGGCTCTGGGTGTTGGAATACGTTTTGTATTAACACTTGCCTCTGTTGTTTTTTCTCTTGTTTTGAAATAGGGCGGAGAACCTATTTATACAAGTCATTGAACCTTATTCACGTCTCTCGTGGGAAGTGGAGGAAGTGGAGTGATGGAGTAGTGGAGTTGTGCGTCGGTGTCACACGACCAGTCTTGCCCACTTCTCCTGTTCATCTCTAACCGTCCTTGACTTCCTAACACGTTCTTGTGATGGCGCGTTGCACGCTGCACGCTGTAAACCGCCAGACCAATACCCCAAAAGTATGTATCCCCCCAGTTTGTGACATGATTGATGTCGGAACGTGTGGATCGTGGATCCACGATAGGTAGCATGTAATGCTAATTTGAATAAATGCGTTATTCGGGAAGTTGACTACTTGTGAAGTATCGTGTGTATTTTATGCGTACTTTGCATCATGATGTGTTAAAGTGATGGGTAATGACGCCTCACTCGACCAATTAACTCCCGACCGAATTCGTATAACCAAGTTGGTGAAGTTGGACGGATGAGATGATCTTTGAGACACTCATCTGCGACCGTTAATGAAATTAGGGTTTTGAAGAGGTGCGCAGGCATCACTCTTCAGCTTGGTCGAAACCAAGCATGGGATACAACTTTGGCCTGGCCGACCATACATGCGTGTATACGGCGTGATGGTGTAGGCGCCTATACCCCATTACCTCACGAAAGTATGATCTGGGTCACTCAATTCATCCGGTGAAGTTGAGTGGTCGAGATCGATTTGTGCCAGTGCCACAAGTCCCCACGTCACTCCCACTTCAGGCACACATTCCAAGACGACCAATCTTGGTCGGTCTTGGCTGATTGGCCTGATGTGAAGGTGGTAGGCTGGCTGATTGGCCTGATGTGAAGGGTATATGGGATTGTTGCTACATGCTCCAACCGGATGAATTTCATGTATTCACGAGAATGAGATTGTTGCCACATGCTCCATTCTAGGTGAATTAAGTGAGGGAGTATCAACACTTATTAATGGCTTTATCTTTTACAAGATGTCGGCGCATAGTTTTACGGTTTTTACAATTTTAACCTTAAATGAAAATCCACCATCAACATTAAGTCCACCTAGCACACAATGGTTACACTTATTGTGGCGTAGGCATAAGATGGTGACAGATTAAAGATAAAACTTATGAGACAAAGTTAGATGTTACCGGGAGAGACGGTTCATCCTGTCCTTGGAGTATGTCACGTTCAAAAGGCATCTAGGAGAGCATTCCCCTAGTATGATGTCGGTCTTGCTCCTTCGATCGACCTTGCTATGTCTTGCTTCGGTCGAGGGCCCACTCCCGTGCTTGCTCCGTTTGAATGTCGGTCTTGCCGAGATCGACCTTGTTATGCCCGATTAGGTCGAGGGGCTGTTGCGCCGCTTCGCTCGATCGTGGGGTTGTGCCTAATCGACGGACTGCTTTGCGCACCTTCGTTCTCGCTACTCTTGCCTGCTTGATCGAACGTGGGCTTGAATTTCGTGAACATGATTCCCATGACATAAGGGAAACCGTGTTGTGCAAATAAATATGGTCCCGCCATATATGCTTGATTGAACGTGGGTCCATATCGTGTATGCTTGATCGAATGTCACCTTTATACCCGACCTCGTGCCCTTGACCAACACCGGTCTTGAAACTTGAGCAATACCGGACTTGTGACTTGATCAATACCAGACTTGAATCTTGAGCAATACCGGACTTGTGACTTGATCAATACCAGACTTGAAGCTTGAGCAATACCGGACTTGTGACTTGATCAATACCAGACTTGAAGCTTGACCAATACCCGGACTTGAAACTTGAGTGATACTGGACTCGTCACTTGATCAATACCGGACTTGAAGCTTGATCAACACCGGACTTGTGACTTGATCAACACGGTGTTTGGACCCAATACCACCTTGTGTACTCCAAAGTGAATGTGTGTTATCGTGTGTGACTACACATCTCACGCGTTTTTATACAAGTACTGACTCGTCTTTTATTGTAGAATGAAGAAAAGAATTCCTATTGAGATGTCTTCCGGGGATAATGTTGGAGCCAAGTCAGGAGGCGTTGAAAGCTTCAAAGATATGCCGAACATTGATGATGAGTTGTTCATCGCGCCCTTTCAACTATATGAAAATATCCGTTCCACAGGATAACCCTCCTCCTATCGACTTCAGGGCTTTTTCATGCTCCGCCGGTCCTCATGAAGGATGGATGAGACGTATGTTGAGTAATGAGTACATCAAAGATAGCTTGACCAGAGCGCAGTTATTGATGTAGATTGAGTGTTGAAACTACTCGAGAGGATGTTAAAGTGGCTTCTGAGTGCGAACGTTGAGGTGGATCTGGAGAGAGTGTTGAAGAAGGGGATTCAGCGCGTGGGTCCCGAGAGAGCGTTGAGGTGGCTCTTGAATAGAACATTGAAGCGACACGCTGAGGGAGCGTTGAAGTGTTTCCCTCTTGATTCGATTTACCCTTGCGAATTCCATGCTTCTTGACTGACCATCTCTCTCATGTTGAAGAATTCCTTGGTGACGGTGAAGGAACTTCATGCGAGCCTCGGTCCCCAAGCGTGGTTTACATGGTTTGTTCGTAGTGGTTGTTGTCGAGCCGAGATATGGAATATCTTGGACATTGTTTCATCATTGTGGGAGTCGTGCATGTGGTGCTGGAGTTGGAGTTGACGGACGCGCAAGATGTTGTATCTCGGTGGTTTTCCTCTTCTTTGCCTGGGGAACCGCTTATAGAAGAGTGAAGGTTGTATCGCTTTGTTGGTGAGATATATGCTCCTACAAACATTATGAGGCTCTTCATTACGGCAGGCCTGGTTCTTTCTTTCGGGGCATATGTTGTTGTAGATGAGCGTTCAACAGGCTCATGGGATGACCAAAAGCGCGGATTCTCCAACATAGCATGATAGACATGTACCACTGTGCGATAAAGTGACTCGCCCGGATTTTGTTCGACCAGCATGCGATAGAGTGACTCGCCCGGATCTTGCTCGATATGGCGCGTGGACATCGTTATCTTCTTGAGGCTGCTCCCTTGAGGTATCGACTCCCGTGGAAGATTGCCGTCATAGAGCGTTGATACGTTGCACCGGCATTCTTTAAACCAAATGGCAGTATGGTATAATAAAAATTTACGAGAGGAGTTCGAAAAGCTATCTTACTTGCATCATGCTCGTACATCCTTATCTGGTTGTAGCCGCTACATCCATCCATGGAGGAGAAAATGTCGTTTCCGCTGGTTGCATCTACTAACATGTCGATGTTAGGTAGAGGAGGATCGTTTTTGGAGAAGCACCTGTTCAAGCCTCTGAAGTCTATGCAGCACCTGATCTATCCATTTTCCTCGTTTATGAACTACAACTGTTTAACCGACTTGGATCCAGGTATGACATGTAGATGATGGGCGACCAATTTTCATCTAAATCCGGCATTTCTTCATATCTCCAAGCGAATATGTCCTGGTACTCTTTGAGAAGTTCGACGAGCTTCCTGCGTTTATCCGTACACAAGGTTGAGCTGATGGAGATAGGCCTAGGAGATTCCTCAACGATTTCAATCTCATCGATTGTGGAGTTGGTGCCATCTTGCGCAAATTTGTGGATCATCTAGCACTTGTTCTTGTGGTTCGTTGCTGTTGTAGCATTCCATTAGGTGGAGAGACTGGGTAACAGTCTACCATGCTAATTGATAATGGCGGTGTCGTTATACCGTTTTCCCTTTCTGGTCACGACTCGCCACAAAAGTTCGTTCCCTCTTCGTGTGAACGTGGGTCGTGGCTTCACAGGATGGAGAAGAATGCTTCGTCGGCAAAGATGCATCGTGGGTACTAGCCCTCAATGATGCAAGCCGGTCTTCTTCTGAATTGACGCCCATGGGGAGTGGGATGCAACGAACTTGTGCGATTCTTTCCGCGGAGCTTCTCCCGTATGTCTTTGGTTTGGTTTCCCTCGAAGTCCGTCATTGTGGTAGGCTTCCGTGCGACCTTTCCTGGGAGAACCTTGGATGTCTGAGAGTCTTGAGAGTAATCACATTCGAAGACGCTCCTATGTAGATAAGGTCCGTCTTGAACTCTAAATCATTGATGCGTGCGGTGACATGTAGGGCACGGTCGTGACCTTCCTTTGATTGCAGCAAAACGTCTCGGCTCGCTGATTCTTCGAGAGGTGTGAAAGTTCTCATAAACTTTCCACTAGAGAAACCGCTTCCCGATCCACCGACCTATGGTTCATAGTGAAACTATTGACTTGAGGAGGATCGTTGTGAGGGATCGATCCCAGTGTAGGAGTCTCCATGTGGGACCGCTCATATTTGATGTCGCTTCTTTGATCGAGTCCATGGAGGTCCGCGCGGCCGAAGTACCTTCTCCTGCGTTGAATGCATTCCTTTTTGCTCCAAGGGCTGTCACGGCTCTTGTGGAAATCGATCGGTTAATGTCTTAAGAAAAGTGAGTACCTCTTTCCGAGTTGCGGCCATATCCGTTTGAGTCTTAGCAAGAACTTCACCGCTTCTCCATCAAGTCTGCAATGGTAATGGGGATGGTCCTCCTCTCGTCCCTCCGTCTCCTCGTCCCGATGAAGGAGTGGAAGTTGTTTCTCTCACAGTGACTACCGAGAGGTGTTACACTTAATGAGATGCCGGGATTTGCGGATGCTCTGGCTCTGTGATGGGAGGTGTTGTAATATCAACTGTAGAGTGATCGAATTGAACGTTCCCATCATGCGTACTCACGTGTTCCTTGATTGATCCCTCCTTCCTCAAGCATTTCTTCACTTAGTTGAAAGGTCGATGCAGATTGAGCAGTCTTAGGGCCGACAAGGGTCTTGAGATATAAATCTTCACGAGGGACCGTAAGGCTGCGGGCTCCATTTCTTTATCCGGTAGACGTTTTGGTACCGGACAAGTCTTTTCCTTTGTGGAGTTGCCTCGAGTCTTCGTTGTCGGCTGAACCATGTTGTTCGTCTCTCATGAGTCCCCCGTGATTAAGCACTCTTCTGCATCTCCACCGGTAAAGGTGTGACTCGACTAAGGATCCGGCGTTTCTTACCTTGTTTGAGTAGATGCCCGCCACCCTTCTTGTAATTGCGCCTGTTATATCATTCAAAAGGCGGAATATCTCGCTACGTCTTCTAGCGATACCGGCTTGATTTGCCAAGACATCCTCCAGCATTCTAGCTACACTTCCCATGATATCTGAACCACTGTGGTCTCAGGAGTGAGGATACATCGTGAGATGAAAACCCAGAAAAATTGAGAATTTAATTTTTGCAACCGAGAAGATCAACCTCATTTGTGGTCGCTAATTGTTTATGGGTGAAAACTACTCTGTTGAATTTGGTAATTTGGGGTGTGTGTATGAGGAATGAATCTAAACCCTAAACAAATGCAACTTAGCGGTGAGTGCTTGTAGATTCGAGAAGTCAGTCTGTGCAAGTCATAAACCAAGAAATGGCGTTTCCAGGACTTGTTTCGGTCACAAAGTGAAGGAGATGGGGTTAATCTTAGGGAGGGAAGCGAAGAAGGTGTTGAGATTGTGAAGGTATGAAGCTATAAATGACTTATGGAAAAGATGACGAACTTACGATTGATGTGAGTCAGGGTGTTGGAATACGTTTTTATTAACACTGCCTCTGCATTGTTTTTCTCTTGTTTTGAAATAGAGGCGGAGAACCTGTTGCCTGAAGTCATTGAACCTTATTCACGTCTCTCGTGGGACGTTAAGGAAGTGGAGTGATGGAGTAGTGGAGTTGTGCGTCGGTACCACTTCTTGCCCACTCTCCACTGTTCATCTCTAACCGTCCATGACTTCCTAACACGTTCTTGTGATGAGCGCGTTGCCTGTTGCCGATATTTGTAAACCGAGACCAATACCCCGTATGTATTCCCCGGTTGTGACATGATTGATGTCTGGAACGTGTGGATCGTGGATCCACGATGGTAGCATGTAATGCTAATTTGAATAGCTGCGTTATTCGGGAAGTTGACTCTTGTGAAGTATCGTGTGTATTTTATGCGTCGCATCATGATGTGTTAAAGTGATGGGTAATGACGCCTCACTGACCAATTAACTCCTGACCAGGGTCGTATAACCAAGTTGGTGAAGTTGGACGGATGAGATGATCTTTGAGACACTCATCTGCGACCGTTAATGAAATTAGGGTTTTGAAGAGGTGCGCAGGCATCACTCTTGACTTAGTCGAACTAAGCATGGGATACAACTTTGGCCTGGCCGACCATACATGCGTGTATACGGCGTGATGGTGTAGGCGCCTATACCCCATTACCTCACGAAAGTATGATCTGGGTCACTCAATTCATCCGGTGAAGTTGAGTGGTCGAGATCGATTTGTGCAAGTGCCACAGTCCCACGTCACTCCACACTTCGGCACACATTCCAAGACGACCAATCTTGGTCGGTCTTGGTGATTGGCTTTGATGTGAAGGTGGTAGGCTGGTGTTCACGCCTATACGAATATCCCATAAAAACGTGATCTGAGCCATCCAAATCGTCCGCGAAGTTGAGCGGTCGAGATCGGTTGTGGTTTGGGAGGTGTGACCACGCTAGTTTGGGCGTGCGTTTTGGATTAGCTGCATGATATGCCTTGGTCGATCGGGTGAGGGAATAGATGGGTCCACGGTGGTCATCTTTGGTATGACCGGACACCTTAATCTAATCTTGGACCCTCCATTCGTGCCGGGAGAAGATGGACGCTCGTGATGCTCAAAACCCTAATTATGGGTTTCAAAGCCGTGCGTCACCCCTTGCTCATGGGCGCACGAATTTGTTACGACCAAGCATGGTTAGTCTTGACCGGTTGGTCAAGTGTGTGCGGGCCCTCGGTGATTGTGTTGACATGCTCGGGACCTTTGAGTCTACATCTACACCCTCTGTCTATACCTGCGAAGATGGATGGTTGAGACTGTTTCATGCGACACATGTAATATGCCGTAAACCCTAATTTAGGGTTTTTCCGTCCATATTGCTTGGTATGAACATTTTTTGGCAAGCTAGGCCAATGGCCCACCATCCGGGTCGGCGGTGGGTATTCCATACCTGCTTGGGGGTGATGGAATTGATCCGGGTCATCCAATCATGCTTGTGGAGTTGGATGAATGCGATCATATCCGACCGATACGGTCGGTCTGGATGCTCAATCGGGCTAGTATAACACACAAGAGGCTCAATCGGGCTAGTATAACACACCGAGAGTCGCCTGTGCGGGTATTTCGTACATGGTTTTTCATTATAATGCTTGGAGGTTCGTGTTGCTCAGAAGAGTAACACTCGGTCGTCATGCCGCACCGATAATGAGAGTACGAAATACAAGGCTGATTGCGCATTAATTAATAATGCTAGAAATTCCACGGGGTATATGGGATTGTTGCTACATGCTCCAACCTGGATGAATTTCATGTATTCAAATGGGATTGTTGCCACATGCTCCATTCTAGGTGAATTAAGTGAGGGAGTATCCAACACTTATTAATGGCTTTATATTTTACAAGATGTCAGCGCATAGTTTTCTGGTTTTTACAATTTTAACCTTAAATGAAAATCCACCATCAACAACAAGTATCCAAAATCCTCTATCCTAGAAATCTTGATATCCCAAGCTTCACTGTAGCAAAGATGCCTTCGCTCCCTGCAACACCAACTCCAACCATATCTGCCCAGAATACCAGAATCATCCGCACTGAAGATGAGATTGTGGACGATAATTATCCACCTCGTAAGAAACCCTGCCTTCAGAAGATTCCCGATGGTTTCTCGGCATCTACCGTTGCCGAAGATTAAGCACTGTGAAGCCTTGCACCAAATAAAACAATACCTGGGAATAGTATAACATGTTTCTATGTATGTCTGTATTATTTTTTTTTGTGTGTGTTTCCCTTTCTGCATTTTATTCTGGTATGTTTCCCTTACTGCATTTTGTTGACGTGTAATTTCCTCCTTTTTTTTGTATTTCAGTATTAATCCCTTTGGTCATGATCTATAGTGGCATTGGTGGATCTGATTTATCTCCTGTGTAACTGCCGATATGATAATCTAATTTATGTTCCCAATCTTGATCTAAATCTATACTGGTTTAGAAGGAAATTTTCTGACACTGGCATCTCCAAGCTAACGTATTTCAACTTCCTAAGCAAATGATTTCAGTTTTGGAAAAAATTAAATCAATAAGATTGCACTTTTGGCTAAAAAAAAATAAAAAATAAATCAAAGACGCCAGCAAATGTATAGTTTCGGATAATGCACCCTGACCTATGTGTTTTACTCTAAAATTGTTCGGTTTTCTTCAATAGGTTATAACGTCTCCGTGTTCTATTCTTATTGATAGCAATTCTCCGAATTGATATGCGGTAAAGAATGAAAAATCAAACAATGTCATTACGATGACCATCATCAACGCTGGCATATCAGGTTATTTATAATTTGTTCTTTAAAAGAAGCGAGATCGCACCAATTGGTCACAGACTGCTCCACATTAAAAAGACAGAAGATTGTTATACCATACGCCTACCAAATAGGTTGACGATTCTAGAGGCGACAATGGGCACCTATTGTCACCTGTAAAAGATGACCGGATTGTACGAGTGACTTTGCAAGGTAAGTATATAGTCCTACAAATCAGCTCAGTAACAAAAAAATGTACTCGATTATTAAAAGATGCATGACAATAAGGGAACTTCGATGTTGCCTCCCCAATTACATATTACTCGGTTTTGAAATTTCTTTCTCTCAAAAAAAAAATACGTATTGCAATTAAGCCGCATACTCCTCGACCATAAAAAGCCATGCAATGGTTACGACAAACGGCTGCCAAAGAAGAAGCTGACGATTCTGGAGGTTACCATATCCACTTATCTGCCAAAGAAACTTCGCAACATAAGAGTATATATATGGTCTTACAAAACAAGAGATATATTTCCAGAAGTAAAATTTCAATAACATATATTCCAAAAAGTAAAAACTAGGTCCGAGAAAGTACGGATTATGTACATATTTTTTAAAATCGGAAATGGGGAAGGAAATATAAAATAACGAAGGTGAACTCATTTTCTTGATTTAAGATATTAAACGCGTAGAAATTCCCTTTAAATATTTGCAGTATATATTTTTCTGAATTTTATATGGTGACAACGCGTATAATTTTAGAATGCATTTATGATTTAATGGAGTGTGTTAACAACATTAGTCGTTTACCCGATAGAACAAAGAAAACAAAACAGGGGATACAATATCTATGACCAAGCCAGATTTAACATACATCAAACTAGAAGGAGTTGATAAGTATTTGTGACACATTTTATATGATATTAAAAATGAACCAATATCAAGGTCCGTGCCGTTACGGCACGGGTTAAGGGCTAGTGGAATATATATAGTGGATTATTAATCTATATTTCATATGGGGTCTACATAACTAAAAATATTATTTAAGAGAGTTTATTAAATAATCGAGTATTAATTAATGGAGTTTGTACTGTAGGTAGAGAGGGTTCTACATAGAGGTTCATTATCTATATAAATACCACCTAATAATGTCTCTTAAAATCATGTTTGTTTGACCACTATCTAACAACTCTACATTGTGTAACCAATTTTATATATTTCTCATTTTACTCTTATAAAATTCAAAAATCCATCACAACCAAAGATGTTCAAAAGTTCCAAAAAAAAAAAAAAGTATTAGAAAATACAACCAAAGATCTTTTGTTTTTACAAACACAAACAAAATATCACTTTTTTTCAGAACGGAGTGAAAATATCACTTTTTCTAATACGAGGCAAAAATATCACTTTTTCTGAAACAGGGCGAAAGTATCACTTTTTCTGAAACGGAGCAAAATATCACTATTCAGAAATATATAGTACTTTTAAGGATACCTTCAGCACTGGCACTAAGTGTTATACAACAGCTAAAGAAGGCGTTGAGGCATCAATTTTTATTTTTGAAGCATGAAATTTATTAGATTAGACTTGAAATTACAGGGGTATGTAATACCCATAGTAGTCTGCTATTACAATAGAATTGATAGACTGTGGAATTTTATGTTCCCAAACTGTTGTTGTGAGTCTCCCAATGGAGAAATCATCCGCTGCTCGATTTGCTAAACCGTTTGCCGCTTGATTTGCTTCTCTCGGATTGTGTAACAAAGATATTCTTTGGATTTGGGTGAGGCTTTTGATCTCGGCAATTTAATCGGTATATACCATGGGGCCTTTGTATCGTAGTGAGTATGTGAATCATTTAATTATGATTTTCAGCATCTGTTCATCATGTTTTCAGAAATATATTACACTTTAAATCTTCAAACAAAATATAAAGATAGCAGTTTTGTATTTCTTTGGATGTGGTTTCCTGTTTTGTGAATATATATACAGAAAAACTCATATCTGGAAGTGTGTGTAATATCATTGAGTGACACCTGTGAATCTGTCTGATGAAACAGAACCTCTTTGAAAAGATGATTACAGTTCTTCTTCATTAGAAGGTTTGCTTGAAATGGAGTAGCTAAGAGTACAAGTGGAATTAATATTCGACCATGACCTCATCTGTCGAAACTCAGTAGCCATTATACCTTGTTGGGTTTGCTGTATTCATTAACATAGCTCGTCGTTCTGATTAATATAAAACTAATAAAAAAGCAAGATTTGTGTGATGGTGTTTTTATGAAACGGAGGTCTGGATCTTCATTCACCATGACTGATCTCTTAATTGATTATAGATATTAATTTTCAGATATAGTGACTCAGTAAATACGAACGTGTAGTAGGACTGAATTATAGTTTAACTATTATGATGGCGAATCATTGATTATTTCAGATCAACGCATTGAAAACATGATTGAAATACTAGAAGCGATTGAATAAATGAAAAGAATATTCATGATTGAAAACAGCTATCGTCACTCTGTTTTCATACTGTAGGAACAGCAGTAATATCCAAAAATTAATATGAAGCCGGAAGATTTAACAACTGTGTATGAAAGCCTTGACAGCGGTTATATCTGGAAAGCAGCACTATTATATTCTAAACATAGTAAGAACTATATCAATATCTCATTGGTGTATTTTCATGATTGATTATTACTGTAAAAGTTTATGGTGAACGGCGATCTGAAATTTCTTGATCTGACTCTGAATTGACGACGATACTGATGCTGTCAACTAGGATTGTGATATCATTTTAGTCTTCTTTCAAATATAAGATCTGGTTTAGCTGTATATTTTACTGAAGATGTAACCATCACCTCTTCTGTGAAAAATATTAGCTGAAAAACAACATGTGTGAAGAACCAGCTCACCTCAATTGCTGACTGGAAGGAAAGATAGCAGGAATATCTCTCAAACAAACTAAATGAAGTGCAGCTGTTGCCCTAATTTAGTTTCCCAGCAGCGATATTCAACTATTCTGCGGTAGCTTTTCAACTGCGCTGCGCTCTGCTTTACAAATCATCTGATCTTCTCTGTGATTTGGGTTGTGACTTATACTTTCTAACAGGTGAGTTTTGACAGAGCTTAGCCTTGAAAGTCTTTCAATCTTAGTCACTCTGTGTTCATAGAAGTTCAATTATATAAAATAAATTGGTAGGGGTTGGGGTACAATGTGTATAAATATAAAATCTTCTTTGATTCTATTTGTGTCACTCCTGAACTTCTTATGCAGTATAAATAAGTTTCTTGAAAATATGATTGAAAGTTACTCTGTTGATGTATCTCATTGATAGAAGTTTGTTTTTCATGTGAAAGCGTTCATCTTGCAGCGAGCTGTCCAAACAGGTGACTATTCTTTTTCAATGTCATTCAGGTAGTGAAATCTTGTGACCATGGGGTGCCATAAGCCTGTAGCTGCAGTTTGAGTTGGTTGGTGCCTTCTGGAGTTGCTTTATATGTTATCAAGAGATCATCCGCGTACATAAGGTGCAGTATTGGTTGAGGCATAAGTTTGGAAGCTGGCCAAAGATTATGCAGTTGTGTTCTAATTTCAATCACGGTCTAATTTGAGTTATGACCCGTGTTATCTGCCAGCCATAAAAATAATGATGTTCCTTATGTATAATCGTATTGATTCATAATCGTACAAAATACTTATACAAGAATCAATTCATGAACATTAAGCTACGGTTTGCAAAGTTATTTGCATTCCTTAAATCATAAATGTTTTAGTTCATGAGTATGAGAATAATACATAACCGATTTTAGAACTTAACCACTGTGTTCACAAACTGGGTACGCTAACGACAGTTGTGCACCTTGGCCTAGTCAAGACGTTCGCAAACCCGATTTGCGAACAACCGTTCAGAACCTTTCGGAGTAAACATGTTCGCATACTAGGTAAGCAAACAAGAGTTTCGGACCTTCTCAGGTAAATCTGTTCCCATACTAGGTACGCAAACAAGAGTTCCAGACCTGAATCATCACAATACAGTTTACATACTAGGTATGCATACCGTGTTGTATCCAGACATGGGTAATTGTTATAAAATCTTATTTCAATCTTAAAATATCCTTAGAAGACGACAATGGTAATATCACACATACCATTAGCTTCAAGTAATTTTCAAGTGATCGAATGATCAATACGAAACTTCTCAAGCTAAGATCAAATGACTGTCTCACAAAAATCATATAAAATGTTAAAGGTAATTTCACATGATCATCTTTTGACTTAATGTTTAGTTTTCAAAAAATAAATTGTTTCCAACTAAACTCGTCAAGGATATGATGAACATAGTTAAAGCAAAAAGCTTCCAACACATATTTCAAGAAATAGATAAGCGAGATAAACTCGGCTCGAAATATCAAATGTGCATTATGTAAAAGTCTATACAGCTATACGACTTAGTCTCATTAGAAGATAGAATAGACTTCTGAGTGATAGATAAGTTTTAGTATCCACATACCTTTTGTTGATGAAGTTCCTCCAAGCTCCTCAGTAGATGTTCGTCTTCAATTGGTGAACGCCGTAAAGTCTAAAGCCAACTACACACCTTCTATCCTAATCCGAGACATAGCTGAAAAAGCGGGGGTCTAACAACCTCGCCCAATATTTCCCTTAACAATCTGTATGTACTAACTCCAATATACTTTCAAGAGAATCAACTAGACAGTTAGACTCAATCTTGAGAAAAGCATATCAAAAAGTTATATCTCAATCTCTCAATTCAATCCGCAATCAAACAACTAAGAATTTGCGAGCTTGATTGAATATAAGAGAAATAACTTGAACGGTACCAAAGACCAATGTTCAAGGATCAATCATTTCAATCAACAACCAAAGGTTGGATTTACCAATTGATTGATTCAACGCTACAACCTTGTGATATTTCAATTATATAACAAAATATAATGCGGAAAAGAAATAACCGAGACATTTCTAACGAGGAAACCGCAAATGTAGAAAACCTAGGACCTAGTCGGTTGCACACCACATTTGTATTAGCCGCTATGGACACTAGCCTACTACAAGATAACTTGATGCTGGAATGTACTTAAGCCCTAATCAATCTCACAGCGATCAAGGTACAAGTTACGTTCCTTTACGCCTTGATCCCGGGATACTCGTACTTGATTCCCTTAGTCGATCTCACCCAATAACTAAGTTCTACGACCCAAAGTTGAAGACTTGATAAACAAATCAGATCCATTTAGAAAAGTCTATATGAATAGATAAATACATGTCTCCCACGAAATACCTACAAGTTTTGTTCCGTATTTTGATAAATCATAGAATCAGGAACCAATTGATAACCCTAGGACTTATATTCTGAAGAGCATTTTAGTATTATCAATCACCTCACAATAATCTTAATCAATTAACGAAACAAGATATTGTGGGATCACAAATGATGAGACGAAGGTGTTTGTGACTACTTTTCAATCTTTCCTATCGGAGATATAAATCTCAAGCCAATATTACGATTGTACTCAATCACGAAACAAAACAGCAAGATCAGATCACACAACTACAGAGAAAATAGTTAGGTCTGGCTTCACAATCCCAATGAAGTCTTTAAGTCGTTAACCTATAAGGTTTCGTGAAAAACCTAAGGTTAAATGAAAATCGACTCTATATTATACAACTAGTATCACACATGAGGTGTGAGGATTAGGTTTCCTAGTTGTTAGAGTTCTCCTTTATATAGATTTCAAATCATGGTTTGCAATCTAAGTTACCTTAGTAACAAAGCATTCAATATTCACCGTTAGATGAAAACCTGATTAGATTCAAGCTAATATATTAAACTTTTAGATCGAACTTAGCTTGTTATACACAAATGAAATGTACCTTCATTTAGGTTTGAGTAACCGTACCTAAACGTGTACACTTAGTCGGTTCAACAATAGTTAACCAATGGTTAGCCATATGAACACTTTCATATGAACCTTATTCTTCTTTGCCATAAATAGTTCAAATGACTCAAATGAAACTAGTAAGAGAGTTGTTCAATTGCTTAGATCTCATAGAAGTATACAAGACACAATCGAAGCAAAATGGTTTTGATTCACTCGAATCAATTCATGAACATTATATGGTTTACAAAGGTGCATTCCTTATCATATAAATGTATTAGTTCATGAACAAACCGATTTTAGAAAGTAACTTTGCTTAAGTATGTGTCTGTACGCATACTTAAGTGGACCGGATGAGTTTTTGTACTTCCAGACTCCAGCAGAAATTCACGGACGTGAAACTTCCGCCAGTATGCGTATTGTACACATACTTACTCGGATTTCCAACAACCGCCAGTACGCGTACGGGTACACATGCTTCAGGTTCCCGGTTTTGGACTTTTACACAAATGTGAGAACACACTATGTTTATATCCAAACATGGTTACTTGTTCTAAACTCTCATTTCAATCATTGAAACTTTCTTAGAGGATGTTAAAATAGTTGTTATTCACAAACTATTAGCATCAAAGCGATTTTCAGAGATTATTGAAATAATCAACATGACTTTAAATCACGAGTAAAGATGAACTTGGCTAATGTGAAATCTTACCAAAACATATTTCGAGAAATAGATAAGCGAGATAAATTTGGCTGAAATAGCAAATGTGTATAATTGAAGTATATATAGCAATACGACTTTTGTCTCAAATAGGATATAGAGTAGATAGACTTTTGAGTGATAGATAAGTTCAAGTCTCCATATACCTTTTGTCAATGAAGTTCCAAAAGTTCCCTTAAGTAGTTCTTCGTCTTCATTTTATGAACATCGTGAGTCTAAAGCTCAACTACACTTACTAACCCAATCTGAGACTTAGCTATAAGTAGATTAGAAATCAAGACTTATAGTTTTGGCAACTAAACTTGACAAACAAGCTTGACATAGAAACGCTTGCGAGTTCGACCTAACAATGCTCTAAAAATAGCTATAAGTAGACTAGAAATCAAGTATATAGTTTTGATCAACTAAACTTGACAAACAAGCTTGAGATAGCAACGCTTGCGAGTTCGACCGAGCAGTGCTCTAACATCATCTCTAACAGACCTGAAAGGGTTTTTAAATTTTATCTATTTCCATTTCAACTATTGTACATGATTATCGTTTATTAATTTTGATTTTTAATCATAGTTGAGTTTTTTCTCGAGGTCTGAATATTAATCTCATATTTATATCTATACTTGTTAATCGTAGTGAATTAACGAGTGAATTAACGAGGTCTAGATAAACCACATCTATATATAATCGTTATTCGTCGTGAATTAACGAGGTCTAGATAAATCCGTATATTTTAATTAGGATATCTTCATGGAGATCAACTAATTTCTTCCCATTATATCATTTATCTTTTCAACTTTTATGCCGCTTCGAAAATTTTATCTATTCTAACGCTTCCAATCTGCATTATTATCATCTCTAGAACTGCATGGTATCTTGTCAATGGAGCTATTCATTGGTTAATTAGATCGGGATGGTAATGATCTAATGGTTTTTAATTTTTCAGATGAAAAGTTCGATGTCCTCCAGCCGATACCTATTGGCGGATATTCTTAATAGTTCAATTATATTCTTGGATTATTTGGAGAGTGGTTGTGTGTTATTTGCTGGCGAACTTATAATCGTTTAGACATATGTACTTATAAGAAGACATCTTCAGATAAGAGTATTGCTTCTACTCATAAGAAGGACGGGTCATGGAGCTGGTGTAAGTAGTTTAATTATCATAACTCTAAAAAGTTACATTTGCCATTATAGTCATAGACCATTAAGGGTGGTTTGGTTCTACTCCGAAGATTATTATCCTCGTTCCGTGGGCGGGAGCCACGATTTGTAAAAAGGGGTGCAAAAAAAAAAAATATACCCCGCAACAAAAAGACTTTTCCAACGGTTACATAAGGAGACATCAGACATTAGTTCATGCCTTCGTCGCAGTTCAAGTGCATCAATTATCAGACTCTCGTGGCAATATATTGGGGAAAAATACGGTTTAGTCTAAAAACGCGCCAAAAAGTACGGATTAGTCCACCACGTTAACTAGGGTACAAACTAGTCCAAAGTTACTTAAAATATGGAAAATACACAAATAACCTTCTTGATTAACAATTTAGTCCAAATATTTGGGCTAGTCCAAAATGACTCATGATGATGTCACAATTTTAAATAATATAAATAAGTAGAACATGTACGTATCTGTAAAATCCGCAAACTTTATATATTCGGAAATCTCTTTCCGAGATTTGCAAAAAGAGTACCCATATAAATATATGATTTTCATTTTTAAATTTTTTTAATTTACACTGGTGTACAACATGTACACATCTGTAAAATCCAGAAAATCATGCATACTAAAAATAAATTCAACATATATATATATATATGTGCATACTAACAAAAAAAAACTTGAATGTTTTATAGATGATCTTTAGAACATAAGGTTACTAGTAAAGCTTTCATTAGGAACCTTGATGTACACAATACATGCGAGATGCGTTAAATAAAATGCAAACTTACCAGAATAGTATCAAATATAGGGAGGTAATCCACTCTGTAACTTACAAGAAGGACAGTCTTTCATGATAAAGCTCCAGTTATGAAGTCCTGAAAAAACCCAAAGTTAGTGATCACTGGCATGGTTCAAGAGATACATAGACATAATAAGTGCAAGCACAAGGGAATCATGATATCACATCAAATACTTATTCAAGGACATAGGGTGCCAACTTCAGGATTAACAGTTCATGGCACTGTGTAAAAATGCTCCCACTTAGCATCTCGTCTTGTGACAACACCTACCCCCACCTTGTCTTTGCCTTTGCCACCATTATGCTTTTGTTTTCTCCGCGAGAACACCAAAATGCAACGTGGCAGAGTTGGAAGACCCAACCAAAGATAATTATAAGAAAAATTGTTTGGTCGACGTCACTTTTCAAGAAACGTATAATTCCTTGTGAATTCATTGTACAATAAAATATTGCATGAAAGTTGAAAACAATACAAATAACCCCAAGAGCTTTTGCTAAGAAAGAAACAAGAAAAATCTTATGAGTCCAACCGACGATAAAATGGTCAATTTAGAGATAATCATAATACCTGTTTTTCTTTGGAGCATTTTTCCTTGTCAGCATCTCCACCATTTAATTTTCGCTCACTCTCATCTTGCCAAGTCTCCTCTTTCTCACGAATGAGCTCCTCTTGCCTCTTCAAAGCAACAACCTCTTGATGTGCTACTTCAAATCTATCACTGTAGGTTGGTGACAGTATTCCTATTATAACGAGGTACATAACGACGAACAGGTGTACAACTATGTACACATTAAGAATCTATATGTATACAACTATGTACACATTAAGAATCTATATATGTACAATTATGTATACATTAAGAAAGAACATGTGTATAACTATGTACACATTAAAAATCAACATGTGTACAACTATGTACACATGTAACCAAAACAGATTACCCAAATGATAGGATGATTTCCATGTTTCCCTCAACCATCAATCAACAAGCAATTGCAACAACAAATAATACCAAACAACAGGAAAAACTTATTCCAAGTTCCCCTGTCCCTAGACTAACAAGGAAATGAGTAAGAGCATATTACCTTTGTAACTCAAAAGTTTTAGAGTTTTCTTGATTGGAATGAAGTAAGTCATATACAAGAGCACAAATGTTCATAAATAGGTAAGCCACATAAAATGAATTGACCACTCAAAATTGAGATTAAGTAATGTGAGTTATCCGTTTAATTTAATCATAACTAGCCAGATTAGCAGCATTTCTAATGGAATTTCGACTATGTCAGACCCAACGCCAGTCCAAAGAGTTTTAATTCCTCCCTAAATATTCAGATCATATTTAGTGAAAGTGAATACACAGATAAAAGATACAAGAGATAAAATAATATCTTGAAACATATCATGCGTAACCCTCCAAAATAACGTCTTGCTCCAAAGTAACGTTCCACATGTGTACTAGTTTGTACACCCTAGATATTTATGCAAATATAAGCTTACAGAGTCATTATTTTCACAAGCATACTAGTTAGTATGCCCTAGTTATTTATGCAAGCACAAGCTCGTGAAGTCATTATTTTTCACAAGTGTACTAGTTGTACACCCTAGTTATTTATGCAAGCATAAGCTTAAGGAGTCATTATTTTCGCATGTGTACTAGTTTGTACACTCTAGTCTTGCATAAATAAGCTTATGGAGTCATTATTTTCACATGTGTACTAGTTTGTACATACCTATAAAACATGCATGAAGTGTTCATTCAGACATAGTTTTTCATGGAAAATACATTGGTGCACAAGCATGTACACACCTATAAATATGCATGAAATCAAGTATTCGTACCAATAAAAAGGCTACTTCTCATAGGAAATAGGCTGGTGCACCATTTTGTACACCAGGATTCTTCGTACCCATAAACGTGCTACTTCTCATACATAAATTGCTTGAATTTTTCAGGCCACGACAAATGATAGAGAAAAAATAGTATATTTATAGGGTACCTTTTGGTTCTGGAATGATTCCAGCGCAGTGTTTATGCTTGGAATTTTACTGAAGCCCATGAGAATGAACTGAAAAAATTGTTTAAACAAATAAATAAGACGATTAATCTTTTAAAAATGAAAAGTAATGTGAAAATGAGAAAAAATAAATATATACCAAAAGAAAATCTCGTGACTAGCCATTTTCCTTCAATGCGTGTGGACATCGAATATGCAATACAAAAAGGAAAACAAATGCACATAAAGTGAACTGGATATTACTAGTTTACAAGCATATACACCTGGTATAATAAGCACAAAAAAATTGCACTTTTATGTGCACCTATATAAGTGATGTACAAAAAAAATACACTGGTTAATTTTGACTTTCAGGATTAAGCATTATCGTTAGAATGGGAAGTGAACCCCATACAATCCAATGTCCACTCAAACCATTAGCTATAACCACTTAATCTACACGATCATGATGATAGGTTAAATTATTAATTAGTACGACTTTACGAGACTAATAGATTTGAGAACAACAATGTAACGTTCTCTGGTCATCTATTTATTTTTGACGGTAGTACCAAATGCCGCTCTTGTTTTTCTTTGGTCAAGTGCGGTTGGATGTTGTAAAATTTCGTTCAATTATGACGACTGAAGGAAAAGGGAAATTAGACAAAATATAACTGGTCAATGCATTCACATATGAAACTTGACTTGGTTCCCACATTTATCTAACCTACTAAGAGTCAATAACAATATTAAAAAACACCCCCAAGTTCAGAGAATCCACAATTCTTGAGGATGTTATCAAAAGACTAGAGGACAAATCAATTTCAGAAAATAATCAATTTTATGATGTTCTAAATCAAATATAATTCATAAATAATTGATAGTTTTATTCAAAATATATATATATATATATATATATATATATATATAATTTATTATTGGAAAATCTTTACAAATATCTATATGTTCTTCTAAAATAATAGGCAATTTACAACTACACTACTAAACATTGTAGCGGAAAACTGGAACTAATAAAAAGCAATTGCAACTCTTTTTAAAAGTCCTCACAATCGTAAACACAAAGCCCAAATTGCATTCCAAATACTCTAAATCCTTTCTACTCACGAAATTCTAAGATCTCTGTTCTTTTTTAATAAAACACATATACACACAAATCAAGCTCAAATACAAAATTAAAATGAAAGCAATCGAGATTAGGTATAATTTGTGATTACATGTTCGAGATCGAAAAAAAAACATGTTGATGGTCTCCATTTTTGGGAAACAGTAATGTAAGAATACGTAAAGTTCTAGAGATAGGTAGATTAACATGACGTGATTATAGATCTAAACTCTTATATAATCATTAATCAAATAAAGATTTGAACATAAATCAAAATAATTAGGGTTTTAAACCGTCAAGAATTCCTAAAATCAATAATTTAACAAATGGATATCAAACTAAATGATAAGAACAGATGCAACTTATCTTTCAAATCGCTTTCGACGATGAAATCTCAAGTTAATTTTCCGTAATTGAATCTCCTCAATTTTTCATCTAAGTTTCAACTTAATCTTCAAAAAAATGAACCGTTAGATAAACGATTTAGGTTTATCCAGCTGAATCGAACGTTTTAGGTTTGCTGATTGAAATTTTACTAAGAAGAAGAGATTAAATTTTCTGATTTTTCTTCACTCGGAAAGGTGTTTTCATCATTAAATGAAAATGAGAAGAAGATCGATATCCATTGAAAAAGTAGCTAATGGGTATTTTTGTGATAATAAAAGATGATTTTGGACTAAATCGTTTAGGAAAGAACGGACTCATTCCGGATCTGGTAAATTTGGACTTCCTAGTACTAGGCTTGAGGGGGCAGGACTAGAGTGTCCAAAGCCCAGTAACTGTGGGACTAAACGTCAATTTCTACAATATACTTACAATATACTGATGTTGTATAAAAATGGGCTTTTAATAGGGGTGCGAATTTCACTTGTGCTTTTAATGGGGGTGCAAAATTTACTTGGGCTTTCAATATATAGGGGATGCAATATTCAGTTTTTTCTTATTTTGGGCTTACTAAACTATGTGCCAGTGGAGCTATTGGGCGAGCAAGGGTGTGCAATTGCATCTAAGAAAGGACTTGGGATTTGGAAGAAGTTCAGCGTAATCCCTCATACGATCAGCTTTGTTTCTTTGAAAGCTTTAGGAGAAACATCGTGGATTAGTTAGCAGCTTTGCTAATGCATTAGCCATTAATTTATTTGCTAGATCAAGTTTGAATTTTATGAATATGTTGGTATTTTGACTTCATCTAATGTCTATTTCTACACTTTTTCTTTTTGATTTAGTGTTAACACTTTGATTATTGACACTTCATCTAAAATGCTGCGCTCTAAGCCTCTAACCCACTCTCATTCCAATTTGGGCTTGTGTATCGTTCTCTAGCCCAAGTTGACAAAATATAAAAACCGGCTTCCTAGGTCCCTCTATGAAATAATTATAAATGCATTGTTTGGCTGAGAAAGAAATCCAATGTGGAAAGGAAAATAAAAACTCAAGAATATTTGACCGCTCACATTGGTGATGGAGAATTCAAGAATATGAGGGACGCTTAAAGATTGAAGAAGGTAGTATTAGACGTCGATAGAGCCATCCCACACTCCAACTGCTTATGAATTGAGTCGAACCAAAAATTATATAACCAATAATTTCAGCACGGGGTTGCATTTCGGATTTTAAATTCTTTATTGCATACATTTTTACTTTTATTCTTATATCGACATAATAAAAAATAGCCTTGTAAGTTGCTCCGCCAAAAGAGACTGGTAAAAAAACTATAACTTCGACAAAAGTTTGATCTTGGCAGTGGAATACTCTGGTGGTAAGACTGTGCAAGAAGTCTCCATGAACTCAACATCGTTCTCTAAGGCTCTTAATATCTCTAGAGGTAGGCAAATCCCGATAGTTATAACTCCATTGACTGGACCAGCGTCCGCCATAATCATCCCGTCAGACTTGTAGTTGTTCCCATATCGACAAACCAATGGTGCACCCCAGCCGAAATCATTGCTGTGGATATTGAACTTCGGAGATCCCCCTACCGCCACATTAGTACTTGATAACAAGTCAAAACTTGAAGGCATAACAGGATTCTCCACCCATGATTCCCAATCACGTTGAATCTCATTGTTAGTGCAGCTTTTAACCATTTGGTTTATCAAAGAAGCTCCAAAACTGAGTCCTTTTTCTAGTAACTCGCCTGCTTTGGCCGTTGCAAGACCTCCGTGAACCGAGTTGCCAAAGTAACCTTTGGGTAAAGGTGGATCTAGTCTATGTCTAGTATTAATCGCACAAGCATACGTAACACTTTCATCTGGATGTAATTGTCTAGCTCGCGTTACAGCTAACCACACATGAGCCGACACGGCTTGCAAGGATGAAAAAGTAGTACCATATCCGTCGTTGGCTTTCCCTTTGAGTTTCGCAATGTTTTGTGGTGTGAAATGAAATGTCTTTTTCCTTAATTCTGGAGATGGGATAAATTTTTCTACCATAAGTTCTTCAAAGGATGAAAAGGGTAGATGAATAGGAAAATTGGCTTTCCTGGGCAACCAGAGAGGTTCGAGAATAATAGGAGGATGTATCTTATGAGTTAAGCCTCTGGAAATCTGAGACCATGAATAGATGAAATGGGAAAGGGATGTACCGTCGCATACACTGTGATTTAAGCTGAAGGCCACAAAGATGCCGTCAGTTAATACCGTAACCTGTATAGAAAGCAATGGCAATGATACACCTTCATAATTCGGTATGCCATCAAAGGTGAAGAAGGAGTCGATGATGTCGGAGTGTAGGTTGGTTCAAGAAGATCAGCTATCGTAACATCTGCCGCAGCATGGATGAATTCAACACCAGCAGAGTTGCAGTTGATGTAAAACGATATGGTGCCATCATCATCGTGTTTTGTTACAGCAAGACGACCTGCAAGAGGAAAGAAAGAGTCGAGTGTTTGTGATAAAGAACTCTTAAGGTTACTAAGAATCTTGTTTGTTTCTTCTTGGTTGGATTCGCCGCTACCACTGCTAGTTCCCGGTTTGGCAAACAGAAGACCGAACTGCGCATACAAGCGTCTAAATGGCCTGAAATCCATTGGACTCATTTCAATCTTTCGAGTTGTACGATTCTTTTGTGTTGCTGGTAATACAATGCTGGTGGAGACATGGCGAACCTTTTCAGATGTATTATTCATTATCTTTTACTCTGGATGTAGAAATCTCTCACTCCTCAACGTTTGATGAGTTCAAGATAATAATGAAAATTGCAAAATCTGAAATGCATATATATAAGCCAAAGTGAAAGTTGGCGTCCACCACATACTTTGGTCTTAAGATGGCTCCTTCATAAAATAAGATACTGAATTCTTTGATTATTTTCTTTGGTTGGCTATATGCAACTTGATATTAAGCACCGATCATCCATAATTGAAGTTTTTGAATAAGCAACTATATAAATATATTATTTTAGTTGGCGGGAGATCGGACTTTGACTAACGGCTGCCGCTGCAACTTGCAATTGTTAATTATAAAATTGAATTAAAACATGATTATGTAATGTTTTTTTTTTTTGTTAGAACAAGCAAAGCTAGCTGTGCCATTGGGTCGGAGCAACTGCAGAATAATTGCAGTAGAGGAACTCTATGATGAATGCTTCATTGGTCGTTTTGAATGTTCGCATGCAAACGGCTCTTGCAGCAGCTCTTAATGCGTATGACGGGGTTTGGATCCATTAATAAAAGCAAATCTTAATGCGTAATTGTGCGAAAAATTAATAAAAGCAAATCTTAAAATTGTGCGAAAAATGAATAAAGCAATACATGGAATAAAATAAAATAATAAACTACACCAACTAAAATATATAAAGAAGCCACACGTTGGTGTAGGAGCTGAAAAATTCATAAGTTCCCGGTGTCTAATTTAACTTCGTTTCACCGGAATCCAGAATTGCAAATTTTTGTGATGATGAGTTTTAGTGGTTGATTTGATGGACTACTGTAACATGATACTGTGTTTCCTATGTAAATAAGAACTAACAAAAAAAAAATAATAATGGCATCGAATAAAAGGATCTTCTTTATAGATGAATTTTCCAAAAATTAAAAGAAAATATTTAGGGTATTTTTGGAAGATCCTGGAAATATGGGATCTTTTCTGGAGATTCCTACAGTATCTCAGGTGTTGCATAGACTTTCGTCTTCTTGCAACATTTACAGATGTTCTTTTGCTCAATCTCCGTGCTGCGAAAGTCTCGGCGCATGACTTGAAATTTGTTCTCGCGGTGGTGGAAAAATAGCATCACGGCTGAATCTTTAGTTCTCCAACACAAAACATCCCTCCAGACTATAGCTGATTCGAAGGTTGTCGGTGATTTGCAAGGAAGCTGCACCCTCCCCGCAGCGCTGACACCGATGCCATTGGATTACCTTTGAGCTTGTAAGTAGCTTGATGCCCACCTAAATTTGTGTCATATGTATAAACGCCGAACTCATTCTTTTCATCTTTGCGAATTACGACCACTTTGTAACCCCTGGTGATGGGATCCGGATGAACCTAAACCTTTGTTAGTTTGGCTTAGCATGTCAGGAACGTTTTGAGTTTGAAGGTAGCACTGCTCATCAATGGAGTCATCCCACTGCTCATGAATCGAGTCAAACCAGAAAGTACCGACTAAATCATACCAAGACTTGCAGACGCAACGACATCTCATCTCTGTCTTAATATCCTGAAGTCGAGGAAAAACCTCGGTAAGCAGAGCGTAACGGAATTTGTCAGGAAGAGCATCAACAGTATTATTCATCCTCTTCCTCTTCATCCTTACGATTGCCATCTTCAAATTTCCTACAATACTTTTGAGTGCGTTTGTGCTTTTTATCACATCTCTTATATAGGGATCTTACAAATTATATTTAGAATAGAATTCCCCCTTTCCTAATATTTCACCTTTGAAACTCATTCCTTAATTTTGCAACTAAATATTAGAGTTTCCAAATCCCAGTCCTGATTCTGATCAATGAATCACAGAGAGAATTAAGGATGGGCTCGCCAGCTAAATAAAGGCCCCCATATTTCATCTTTCATATGGTCTCGCCAACTAAACAATACTGAATGTTATTGCTCAACTCAATGCAAGTCGCAGTGGGTCAAGACAACTTGAAATGCAGATATTACAATAATTATGAACGATGAAAAAACACAAAATAGATAAATGAAAAGGAAAAGAAAAAAATATATGTTCCCCACTAAGAGTTATTTCATGCAAGAACATAGCTAAATTATGAAGGACATGTGAATTCCGGCGGCGGGTGCTTCCCACAGTCTTGGATGAGTACTTGAAGAGCGATAGGTAGGACAATGTTTAAGTTGAGGAGCTTGGCTTTTATGGTGGTGCAAAGACAGAGAGCTGCGTCCAAATCTGCAATTCCTTCTAGCAGCGGACAGCATTTTTCTTTAGCGCTACTCCCAATTACGATTTCAGTGACTCTGCCTAACACATCTATACAGCCGCTTAATTTAATAGCGTCCACTGGGCATCTCTTTTGCCATTGGTGGTGGTTTTGGTGTGGGAGTTATTGGTGGTGTTGGAATTATCGGTGTTGGTGTTGATGGCGGTGTTGTTGTTGTTGGAGGTGGTGGTGTCGGAGATGGTGGCGGTGTTGACGTAGGACTTTTTGGTGGTGTTGGCAGTGTTGGTATCGTGGTTGATGGTGTTGGAGTTGGTGCCGGAGTTGGTGGAGGTTTTGTTGTTGGCGGTATTTGTGTTGGTGGTGGTGTTAGCTTTGGTGTTGTTGGTGTTGGATTTGGTAGTGGTGGTGGCGAGGTTGGTGGTGGTTTAGTGGTTTGCGGTGTTGGTGTCGATGGTGTTGGCAATGTCGGCGGCGATGACGTTAGTGATGGTGGTGTTAGTTTTGGTGGTGTTGGTGTTGGAGTTGGTGGTGGTGTTTTTATCGGTGGAGTTGAAGTTGGTGGTGGTGTTAGTTGGTGGTGGTGGAAATGTTGGTGTTGGGGTAGATAATGGTGGTGGTAGTTTTGGTGTCGTTGTTGTTGGTGGTGGTGTTGTACTGGTATGGGGGTAGTTGGTGGTGGTTTTATTGTTGGCGGGTCTTGGCATGGGCCATGTTAGCAATGGGCGTAGGATTTGTGGTGGTTTTATTGTTGGCGGTGGTTGCATGGACTCGCGGTGTTGGCAAATGGGCTTGGCTTGGGGGTGGTTTTATGGTTGGAGGTGTTGGTGCTTGAACTGGTGGTGGCTTTATTGTTGGTGGTATTGGTGTTGATGTTGATGGTGGTGGTGTTAGTTTTGGTGGTGTTGGTGTTGAAGTTGGGGGTGGTGTTTTTATTGGTGGTAATGTTGTTGGTATCGGAGTAGGGGGTGGTTTTATGGTTGGAGGTGTTGGTGCTTGAACTGGTGGTGGCAATGTCGGCGATATTGGTGATGGCGTTGGCAGCGATGGTGGTGTTAGTTTTGGTGGTGTTGGTGTTGGAGTTGGGGGTGGTGTTGGTGTTGCAGTTGGGGGTGGTATTTTTCTTGGTGGAGTTGGTGGTGGTGTTGGTGGAGTTGTTGGTGTAGTTATTGGCGGTATGGGTGTAGGAGTTGGGGGTGGTTTTATTATTGGCTATTATGGCATGGACGGTGTTGGAAATGTTGGTGACCAGTATTGATGGTGGTGTTGTTTTTGGTGGTGTTGGCGTTCGAGTTGGTGGAATTGGCAATGCTGGTGGCGATAGGGTGGTGGTGGTGGTAATGTCGTTGGCGGTGTTGGTATCGGAGTAGGGGGTGATTTTATGGTTGGAGGTGTTAGTGCTGGAATTGGTGGTGGCTTTATTGTTGGTGGCATTGGTGTTGATGTTGATGGTGGTGGTGGTGGTGGGGGTGTTGTTGTTGGTGGTGGTGTTGGTGTTGGAGTTGGTGGTGGTGTTTTTATTGGGGGAGTTGGGTTTAGTGTTGGTGGAATTGATGGTGGTGGTGTTATTGGTGGAGTTGGAAATGGTGGTGTTGGGGTAGATGGTGGTGGTGGTAGTAGTGTTGGTGTTGGTGGTGCTGGAAATGTTGGTGTTGGTGGTGTTGGCGGAGTTGGTGGCGGTGTTGGAAATGTTGGTGTCGACGTTGATGGTGGTGGAGGTGTTGTTGATGGCGTTAGTATCGGAGCAGGGGGTGGTTTTATGTTTGGAGGTGTTGATGCTGGAACTGGTGGTGGCTTAATTTTTGGCGGCATTGGTGTTGGTGTTAATGGGGGTGGTGTTTTTATTGGTGTAGTTGGTGGAGTTGGTGGTGGTGGTGTTTTTGGTGGAGTTGGAAATTTTGGTGTTGGGGTAAATGGTGGTGGTGGTAGTAGTGGTGGTGGTGTTGATGGTGGTGGTGGTGTTGATGGTGGTGGTGGTGTTGTACTTATTGGCGATATGGGTGTAGGAGTTGGTGGTGGTTTTATTGTTGGCGGTGGTGGCATGGACGGTGTTGGAAATGTCGGTGGACGGGTAGATGGTGGTGTTGGAGTTGGAGTTGGTGGCGGTGTTAGCTGGAATTGGAAATGATGACGGTGGTGGCGGCGGTAGTGGTAATATTGTTGGCGGTGTTGGTATCAGTAGGGGTTGGAGGGGTTAGTCTTGAAATCTTGGTGGTGGCTTTATTGGCATAAATGGTGTAGATGGTGGTGGTGGTAGTGGTGGTGGTGGCGTTGTACTTATTGGCGGTATGGGTGTAGGATTTGGTGGTGGTTTTATTTTTGGCGGCGTTGGCATAGACGGTGTTGGCAATGTTGGTGTCGATGTTGATGGTGGTGTTGGTGTTGGAGTTGGTGGCGGTGTTGGTGGAATTGGCAATGCCGGTGGCGATGTTGATGATGGTGGTGGTGGTGGTAATGTTGTTGGTATCGGAGTAGGGGGTGGTTTTATGGTGGGAGGTGTTGGTGCTGGAACTAGTGGTGGATTTATTGTTGGCGGCATTGGTTTTGGTGTTGATGGTGGTGTTGGTGCTAGAATTGGTGGTGGTGTTGATGGTGGTGTTGGTGCTAGAATTGGTGGTGGTGTTTTTATTGGTGGAGTTAGTGTTGGTGGAGTTGATGGTTGTGGTGGTGTTGGTGGAGTTCGAAATGGTGGTGTTGGAAGAGTTGGTGGTGGTGGTGGTGTTGATGGTGGTGTTGGTGCTAGAATTGGTGGTGGTTTTATTATTGGCGTGATTGGCGCGGGAGTTGGTGTGGGTGTTGGCAATGTTGGTGTCATTGTTGATGGTGGTGGTGGTGTTGATGGTGGTGTTGGTGCTAGAATTGGTGGTGGTATTAGTGTTGGCGGCATTGGTGTTGGTGTTGGAGCTAGGGGTGGGGTTGGGGTTGGATTTGGTGGTGGTGTTTGTATTGGTGGAGTTGGAGTTAGTGTTGGTGGAGTTGATGGTTGTGGTGTGTTTATTGGTGGAGTTGGAAATGTTGGTGTTGAGGTAGATGGTGGTGGTGGTGTTGGTAGTAGTGGTGATGGTGGTGTTGGTGTCATTGTTGATGGTGGTGGTGGTGGTGTACTTATTGGCGGTATGGGTGTAGGAGTTGGTGGTGGTTTTATTTTTGGCAGCGTTGGCATAGACGGTGGTGGCAATGTTGGTGTCGGTGTTGATGGTGGTGTTGGTGTTGGAGTTGGTGGCGGTGTTAGTGGAATTGGCAATGCCGGTGGCGATGTTGATGATGGTGGTGGTGGTGGTAATATTGTTGGTATCGGAGTAGGGGGGTGGTTTTATGGTGGGAGGTGTTGGTGCTGGAACTAGTGGTGGATTTATTGTTGGCGGCATTGGTTTTGGTGTTGATGGTGGTGGTGGTGGTGTTGATGGTGGTGGTGGTGTTAGAATTGGTGGTGGTGTTTTTATTGGTGGAGTTAGTGTTGGTGGAGTTGATGGTTGTGGTGGTGTTGGGAGAGTTCGAAATGGTGGTGTTGGGGTAGATGGTGGTGGTGGTATTAGTGTTGGTGGTGTTGGAAGAGTTGGTGGCGGTTTTATTACTGGCGTGATTGGCGCAGGAGTTGGTGGGGGTGTTGGAAATGTTGGTGTCGATGTTGATGGTGGTGGAGGTGTTGTTGGAGGCGTTGGTATCGGAGTAGGGGGTGGTTTTCTTGTTGGAGGTGTTGGTGCTGGAACTGGTGGTGTCTTTATTGTTGGCGGCATTGGTATTGGTGTTGGTGTTGGAGCTAGGGGTGGGGTTGGGGTTGGATTTGGTGGTGGTGTTTGTATTGGTGGAGTTGGAGTTAGTGTTGGTGGAGTTGATGGTGGTGGTGTTTTTGGTGGAGTTGGAAATGTTGGTGTTGAGGTAAATGGTGGTGGTGGTGTTGGTAGTAGTGGTGATGGTGGTGTTGGTGTCATTGTTGATGGTGGTGGTGGTGGTGTACTTATTGGCGGTATGGGTGTAGGAGTTGGTGGTGGTTTTATTTTTGGCAGCGTTGGCATAGACGGTGGTGGCAATGTTGGTGTCGGTGTTGATGGTGTTGGTGTTGGAGTTGGTGGCGGTGTTAGTGGAATTGGCAATGCCGGTGGCGATGTTGATGATTTTGGTGGTGGTGGTAATATTGTTGGTATCGGAGTAGGGGGTGGTTTTATGGTGGGAGGTGTTGGTGCTGGAACTAGTGGTGGATTTATTGTTGGCGGCATTGGTTTTGGTGTTGATGGTGGTGGTGGTGGTGTTGATGGTGGTGTTGGTGCTAGAATTGGTGGTGGTGTGTTTATTGGTGGAGTTAGTGTTGGTGGAGTTGATGGTTGTGGTGGTGTTGGGGAGTTCGAAATGGTGGTGTTGGGTTAGATAATGGTGGTGGTATTAGTGTTGGTGGTGTTGGAAGAGTTGGTGGCGGTTTTATTACTGGCGTGATTGGCGTAGGAGTTGGTGGGGGTGTTGGAAATGTTGGTGTCGATGTTGATGGTGGTGGAGGTGTTGTTGGAGGCGTTGGTATCGGAGTAGGGGGGTGGTTTTCTGGTTGGAGGTGTTGGTGCTGGAACTGGTGGTGGCTTTATTGTTGGCGGCATTGGTGTTGGTGTTGGATTTGGGGTGGGGTTGGGGTTGGGGTTGGGGTTGGAGTTGGTGGTGGTGTTTGTATTGGTGGAGTTGGAGTTAGTGTTGGTGGAGTTGATGGTGGTGGTGTTTTTGGTGGAGTTGGAAATGTTGGTGTTGAGGTAGATGGTGGTGGTGGTGGTGGTGTTGCTGTCATTGTTGATGGTGGTGGTGGTGTTGTAATTATTGGTGGTATGGGTGTAGGAGTTGGTGGTGGTTTTATTTTTGGCGGCGTTGGCATAGACGGTGTTGGCAATGTTGGTGTCGGTGTTGATGGTGGTGTTGGTGTTGGAGTTGGTGGCGGTGTTGGTGGAATTGGCAATGCTGTGGCGATTTTGATGATGGTGGTGGTGGTGGTGGTGGTGGTGGTAATGTTGTTGGTATCGGAGTAGGGGTGGTTTTAAGGTGGAGGTGTTGGTCTTTGGAACTAGTGGTGGATTTATTGTTGGCGGCATTGGTTTTGGTGTTGATGGTGGTGTTGGTGGTGTTGATGGTGGTGTTGGTGCTAGAATTGGTGGTGGTGTTTTTATTGGTGGAGTTAGTGTTGGTGGAGTTGATGGTGGTGGTGTTTTTGGTGGAGTTCGAAATGGTGGTGTTGGTGTCATTGTTGATGGTGGTGGTGGTATTAGTGTTGGTGGCGGTTTTATTATTGGCGTGATTGGCGCGGGAGTTGGTGGGGGTGTTGGCGATGTTGGTGTCAATGTTGATGGTGGTGGAGGTGTTGTTGGAGGCGTTGGTATCGGAGCAGGGGGTGGTTTTACGGTTTGGAGGTGTTGGTCTGGAACTGGTGGTGGCTTTATTGTTGGCGGCAGTGGTGTTGGTGTTGGTGTTGGAGTTGGGGGGTGGGGTTGGGGTTGGAGTTGGTGGTGGTGTTTGTATTGGTGGAGTTGGAGTTAGTGTTGGTGGAGTTGATGGTGGTGGTGTTTTTGGTGGAGTTGGAAATGTTGGTGTTGAGGTAGATGGTGGTGGTGGTGGTGGTGGTGGTGTCATTGTTGATGGTGGTGGTGGTGGTGTACTTATTGGCGATATGGGTGTAGGAGTTGGTGGTGGTTTTATTTTTGGCAGCGTTGGCATAGACGGTGTTGGCAATGTTGGTGTCGGTGTTGATGGTGGTGTTGTTTTTGGTGGTGTTGGTGTTGGAGTTGGTGGTGGTGTTGGTGGAATTGGAAATGCTGGTGGAGATGTTGATGGTGGTGGTGGTGGTGTCGGAGATGGTGGCGGTTTTATAATTGGCGTGATTGGTGCAGGAGTTGGTGGTGGTATTGGAAATGCTGGTGTCGGTGTGGATGGTGGTGAAGGTGTTGTTGGAGGAATTGGTGTGGGGTTGGTGGCGGTTTTATTGTTGGTGGTGGTGTCGAGTGTTGTTGGTTTTCGTGTGCAGTGGTGGTGGTGTCGGATTGAGTTGGAGTTGGAGCTGGTGTAGATGGTGGTGGTGTCAGCTTTGGTGGTGGAGGAGATAATGTTACGGAGTTGGTGACTCGCTTATTATTATTGTATTAGTGGTGTTAGTGGTGTTCGTGGTTTGGTGGGTGGTGGTGGTGGTGTTCGTTTTGGCGGTGTTGGAGTTGTTGTTGGTGGTGGTGGTGGAGTTGGTGTTTTTGTTGGTGGTGTTGGCAATGTCGTTGGTGGTGGTGTTATTGTTGGCGGCATTGGTATCGGAGATGGTGGGGGTTCTATGGTTGGTGGTGGTGGTTCTATGGTTGGAGGTGTTGATGGTGGCGTTGGCGGTGGAAGTGGTGGTGTTGGCAGTTTTGGTGTCGAAGTTGGTGGTGGTGTTGTTATTGGAGGTGTTGGTGACGGTGTCGGTAGTGTTGGTGGAGGTGGTGCTAGTGATGGTGGTGGTTTTGGTGTCGGTAAGAATGGAGGCGGTGTTAGTGTTGGTGGGGTTTGTGTTGGCTTAGGTGCAGGAGCTCTTGGTGGTGGTGGTGGTGGTGGTGTTGATGTAGGAGATTTTGGTGGTGGTGTTCGTTTTGGCGGTGTTGGTTTAGGTGAAGGAGGTTTTGGTGGTGCTAGCTTTGGGCGTGGTAGTTTTGGCGTTGGAGCTTTTGGTGGCGCTAGTATAGGCATAGGAGATTTTGGTGGTGGTCTTGGTTTCGGGGTGGGAGATGTAGGCGGTGGACATGGTTTTACAATTGGGATAAATGGTGGTGGTTTAGCTACGGGGAGTATGCTTTCTTTTTGGTGGGGATTGTTTCGGGGGTTTGACAATTGGAGACGGTTTAGCATGCGGAGGCTTAGTATGTGGTGGTTTGATTGCTGGAGCCTTCTTTGGGGGCTTCACAGGTGGTGGCTTCTTTTGTGGGGGTTTAGCATGCGGAGGCTTGGTATGTGGTGGTTTGATGGCTGGAGCCTTCTTTGGGGGCTTCACAGGTGGTGGTTTCTTTCGTGGGGGTTTAACATGAGGTGGTTTTACTCTGGGTGGTTTTGGTACGTGTGCTTTGGGAGGAGTAGGAGAAGGAAATTTGGGATGGGTATGGTGTTTAGGAGGTTTAGGAGTAGGAGTTGGAACTAAACAAGTTGGACAAGCAACCGAAGTGGTGAGAAGAGCTCCCAAATTCAAAAGGAAAATGCAGAGACTACTGAGAATGAACTTCATATCTTTGCGAGTCTAGACAGTGAAGAGGATAGGTAGTTGTATTCGGTTCTTTCCTTGGTAGGTCTACTTATAGTGCGTGAAATGTACTGAGGGAGTGAGGTGTAGGATTTACAAAAAAAGTTGGTAAATCTCATGATGGGATTTACCTTAGCTTCTAGCCGGTCAATAGGCTCGGCGGATCGAGTACTGCTCGACTTAATTTTTTGCACTTATATGGTTCATCCCTACCTATGATGGGAAATTAATGCCAAATCCCATCCTTTTTAGGTCTCTCCTCGACCTAGATTCTATAGGCTGAAGTTGCCTGCACGGATGTTTACGGTATTATTTCAGTGTAATCATTGCCAACGTACACGTACTATTTTGCACTGTCTACCGCTGCAGGCCATGCGCGCCACAGAGGTTGTCTAAGTGAGCCTTTTTAGAGTCCACATGCAAGTATTTTTTGCAATCTAAATTACTTCAGGCTGTTAAGAAAATCGTCGACATCTCCAGTATGACCTAGTCAGTATATTTTACCAAAGAGATGTCTTTCCGGATAAGAAGCTCATTTGCTACGGAATTGCCTAGGTTCAGCAAATAACATGGATTTGTCCGCGGCAAAAGATGTATTATATGACCACTGTAACGGCATACACTTAAAATATCTATCATGACCAGTGCCAGTGGCATTCCACCATGATTAAGTAGAGCATTTAGAATGATCAAGTGCAAACAAAATCTGATCCTATCTTTTCTCTCAACTCACTCCATGGATGCCAATTAAGGCAGCTGGTTGTCTTCATATTTTGGATTCACTTTTAGCGAACAGTCATCTAAACTTTTTCATATACAGTTTTGGATTTTATTGTATGTTTTAGCTTGATGCGTCGCGTTCATATATGCATTTGGTGGCATCCGCAACATTCCCACAATGGCACAAAGACTTGTTTTTTTCCTTGATACCACTGCAAAATCATTCTGTATAATGTTAAAGAGTTTCAAAACAAAAAAGTAGAATAAAAGAGTTTGTAAGTTTGCATCTTGTAACAGAATAGATGAAGATATTATCATTCTTGAAAGTCCACTCACCTCGTGGTAATGAATAGTGCGAGATGCATTATATGCCTGTCGCATCAATAATTACCGAGCACTCGGAGGAAAAGCCTACTGGTTCATAAAGCACAGTGGAGTTCGACATAATAAAGACAATTACATAAACCAGCTTGAAGATAAGTTCGTCAACTTGCAAACAGTTGAGTTCACTGCAAAGTTTCATGTGCAATTGCATCACGTGTTCGTCGACATGTTCTTCTTCCTTCTTCTTTTTCTTTGCCTTTCATCGTGTGCAATTGCATCACGTTTAAGAGGGTCCTAAGAAAACCAATATAAAGTCACGTCGTCTAGCTTTTACTATACCAAGACATAACATGACATTTTCGGCGTGCAACTGGAACGTGGTTAGCCCGTACCTGAACCAATTCATAGGACTGCGACGGTCCATGGTCCATTTCTCTTTATTCTCCTTGTACATCCTCCCTAGAAAGCTGTGTATACCACCAACTTTTGTATGGTTTTCTTTTTATCTTTCTACCCGTCAGAACTTCACATGCTCATGCACTGAGATTTTTGCCATTTAAAAAGTTAAACTGTCCCGTTAATAAGAAATCTATTATTGGCGATGCATACATGGAGTTCTAGAAGTGGAACATTTCTCCAAGATATTAGCTTTAAATGACGCCCATAATCCACACGGGGGACAGTGGAACCATCTTGGGCGAGGGTGTACCAAGAGAAACAAGCATTAGAAGCACTTGAATCATCTCATCGAGATTCGGCGCGAGAAAAGAGGAATGGAGGCAACTCGTGAGGTCGACATAAAGGAAGGAAAAGTTACGATGTGATGCTCATCGGGTTCGAGGATAATCAATGAACTCACGAGTTGGTGAAGAGATAAGAAAAGATCGGTCAAAATGGGACTCGTCCGGGAACCTAAAGGGCGGCGTTGGTCATCTCCACCAAACGAACGACATTGAATGAGGACACCACTCGGCTAGATATCCGGACTTGAGCAAATGAGAAGATCGGGCTGGCATCACTAGTCGCCCGAGAAGAACATCAAGGAAGCTACACCAGGCCCAACACCTTAGTATCGATGTATCACCATCTCGTGACTATAAATAGAGACCATGTAGAGAGGTAAAGGCTACGTGAGGAGAGAGAGGAAAGAGAGCACACCTAGAGTATTGAGAGAAGCATACATCTTGTAATTGTGAACCAAGTAATAAGATCATCCTTTTACCCCGTGGGCGTAGGTAATCATCTGAACCACGTATACCTTGTGTTCTTCTATGTCTTTTGCTTATTTACTTTGCGTACATTTGAAATCCTTTGGATGTAGTAGTAGGATTTTCTACATCTACATTCTGCGGCGACTAAGGGGACCGTGTAACATCTTCGGATACCTTGAAATCGGTTACCAAAAGAGAGAAATCAAGCTCCTAAGTCACCTTAAGTGTTAGTTGAAGCTAAGGTAGAAACTCTTTTGGTTAAAAGTGTTGATAGACAAAGCTTGCGAGATGTTCTTGTTTTCTTAGTAAAACCTTGTTAAGTTTTGGTGTAGGACTGTTTTATTAGCATCAATCGCTTTCGCTTTGGTTAAGTCGAGTTGCCCAAGATTAAATCATCAAACTAGGATGTTTGCTTAAGTTGTCTAAGCGAGTTATTAGAAGATCAATAAGCTCCGAAATAACATCTTTGATGTTGGTAGAAGCTAGAATGAAATTCCACCTCGTGACCATTTTTTCATCTCTAATAGTTGAAATACACGGGTTGCTAGATTTATCGTTTCAAGTTTACCTTTGTGGTTAAAAGCTCGATTTTGTTACATTATCTTTTACTTACTTAAATCCTTGAAAATCTCACGGAATTTTAGTTTAAAAGGAAAAACTTGTTTAGTTATTTTCATCGTCTTAATTTCATCGAATAAGAGCCGTAAGATCACTTACATTATGAGTGAGGGATCCCGTCGGGCAAGTTTGATTAATCTGCTTACGTAGAGTTAAATGTTTTCTGTTGAGTAAAGCTTTTTGGGTCAAAGATCGCCTTGTCTTCGATCTAAGATAAACGTAATAACACCTAAAAGCTCCCCGAATGGATCATCTTTGATGACCGTAGAAGCTAAGTCGAAACGTTATTTCGTCGTTTGGACCTCCTTAGTGAGTTAAACAAAGTACAACAAAGGTGGAGGCAAGGCTAACTCAAGTCATCGAGTTTAGTTTTCCAAACTACTACTGGATGGAATTTAGTGGAGCGCTTCATTATTAAGTGTCATCTTGATCCTACACTAAAAAGCCTCACAAAGATCGTCGTAGGCTGTCGGCAATAACAATTGGTGAAGGTTATCGTATCATCAACCATAGTCAAGAAAGAAATCTTCCGATCTAACGTACGGAAGATAAATGTCTTATGGCACTAGAAATGTTAGGACAAATAATGATTAATGCATGGAGAAAGTACCGAAAGCGATGTGTTGAGACAGCCTTTCAAAAAAATTCCTTTACTTGGTCAAAAACCACTTGATTGCTGAGATCAACACGCTAGCATAAATGGAATTATACTGCGAAAACTTTTTCCACCTTACACAGCAGAACTGCTGTACTTCATCCTTAACCTTTTCGAAAACAGTTCGAAGTAAGTGTTGTGTACTTTGCTAACGTAGGGTAGGGACTCCGACGGGCGGGCCGAGGCACAAGGGAAACACCGAAGGTGATGGCGAGTACCTCCGGGACGAGTAGGATTCTCAGAACAAGGTCATAGCGTGATCTAGTGTACAAGAAGGACTGACGGATTCAGACACGAAGACCATCGGCAAAATAACTGAGGCGAAACTCGGGCACCGAGGCAAAGGCATGGCTACTATTGACGAGGAAGTCGATCTAGGCCGAGACGCGATCTCCCACCTAGGATACCGAGAATCAACCCGAGCCGGATGATGTAGGGAGACATGGTGGACGGAAGAACCGCATCGGATGCCGAGGAAGAGGAGGAAGTGCAAAACGATGCGGGAGGAACGGAGGCGAGAAAGACAACCGACGTGAGTTACCGGCGTGAACTAGAACAAGAAGGGAAAGGATTAGACGAGTGCGCTTATGAAGGGGCGACTTGGCCAAGACATCCCACCATCTGGCGATCCTCCCGTAGCTCCAACCGTTCCCCCGTTATCCCTCGGCAAGCCTCCAACCGCACCCCCAATGTAGCAGAAACCATGTGAACGGCCACTCTAGCCATGAGAGCACCGACCAATGTTACTTGCTATCTTGGAAAGCCAAAGAAGGCAAGAAGACCTTATGTGAGAGCTGGCAGAGAAGGAACCTAGCCTTGGAACATGAAAACTACCAACTCCGCAATGAGAGGCGGGGGTCGAGGGTCGTCGAGTCGAGGCGCTTTCCGGGCAATCACACCCAGCCGAGAAACACTCCAACCCCATCCCCGAGCCGAGAACGCATGCCCGACCCTAATCGATCAAGGGGAGGGTATGGCCCACCCGAGATTCTTCGACCAGGAAGAGGCGACCAATGAGGGTACGGATGCGACAACCAAGCAAAATATCGAGCAACTTGAGCAGATGGTCAAGAAACCGATAGGAAATGGCGAGGACGATAAGTTAGCGAAGTAATCGGGCTACCGAAGACACCATTTACCAAGGAATTAGATCAAACTCTTTTCCCGCCCAAATGTGCGTTGCCGATCTTCCCATCTAGGTTTGACGGCACGAGCCTGACGCGGAGAGCATATCAAAATGTACATCATGTCCTTGTTACAATGGAAGAATTACGATGTGGTCATATGCAAATTCTTCCCGGCAAATCCGGAGGGTGAGGCAAAGAACTGGTTTTACACCCCCGCCCGCCGAGTCCGTTGGCAATTATGCGGTCTTGGTGGAAACCTTCCTTGAAACTTACATGCATAACATTATAGCTCGGCCCCGGAGTTAATAAGATCTTTACGCTTGCACGAAGATTCGAGGAACCGCTAAGGTCTCTGGAGATAGATGGAGGAAGCTATGTGCTCGACATCGGGAAGGTAATGGTCGATCAAACGGATCTTGGGTTCGAAAATTCATTGGGGAAGTCGATCCTATTTGGATAGCAATGTATACCGAGAAACCTAAAACGTTAAAGGAAATCGGGAAGATACAAGAACACTACATCGCCCTAGAAGAAATACAGGAAGGAGCACAGGATAGAGGAATACAAGAAGCAAGCACTACAGTAGAGGCAACCCCACGAGAGCTCCGGGCGACCGGAGAAAGGCCGAGCACACAACATCACGGGAGAACAAGAAAATTTGGGTCGAGAAAGGAAAGAAGCCTCGCCACGAACCCGGATCTACTCCACTAAATGCACCATTGGAAGAAATATTCAAGGAAGTCTAAAAGAGGAACGATATCCGATACCCGAAGACTAGTGGAATTGATTCGACGAAACAAGGAACCATCCCAAGTTTTGCCATTACCACCTGTTTTAGTAGCCCATTCGACCCGATGATTGTCGGGAGCTAAAAGATATC
The DNA here is from genome assembly GCA_023531295.1 of Papaver armeniacum. Lineage (NCBI taxonomy): Eukaryota > Viridiplantae > Streptophyta > Magnoliopsida > Ranunculales > Papaveraceae > Papaver > Papaver armeniacum. Next base: position 45,627 of record JAJJWW010011316.1, on the reverse strand, counting down.
GTCCAGCACCTGATCCGAGATGGATACTTGCGACATTTCTTCAAGACATCATCGACGCCAGCTCATCCCGACGCACCAGTGCATCAAATAAGAATCAATCGTGGTACCCAGTTCTCTTGTAACACCATCTCGCACTCAGCAACTCAAGGGTTTGACTTAGGAACCGGTATCACTTCAAGGATTCACAAAGAGATCGAGCGGGGAAAGGAAATATTGATGTCGCCAATACTCTTGCTCATGGAGCCTTGGATGATGTAGCCGATCACTTTCTCAGCAAAAGACCCGTAAAATGGTCAAGCACATGGGGATCCCTAGTGATAACCCTACTTATTGAAGAATGGTGTGTCCGAAGGATACCGATGGACAATGGAAGTTCAGTCGAGTCTATTTTACGACACCTTCAAAAGAATGGAGTTATCTCATGACATCCTAAATCTCGTCGACTATCGAATCTACGGCTTCAACGGTACGGTGACAATACCAAAGGTGAAGTCACCCTCGTAGTCTTGGATGGGAAGGGTTCCTAGACACACTCACCACCTTACGTGTGGTAGACGTTGTGTCACCTTATAAGTGATCCTTGGTAGACCCCTGCTCACGAGGAATCAAAGGGGTCGCCTCGGCATACCACCAAAGATGCGGTTTCCATCCTATAGAGGGTAGTGGAGGTATTGGGGCGACCCCGGGGCGCGCGACAATGCGTACAAATAGATATCCAGCAGAATGAAGAAAAGGCGATCGAGGAAACGCTAAGAAAAGAACAAAGCTAAGGAAATAGGCGGGAGAAGAGCTAGAAAAAGGTGATATCACAAGCCATCACCACCTACGAAGGCTGGCGAGAAGGATATCTTATAGCAATCAAAGGAGCCGACAATAGAATCGATGAACCAAAGCCTAATTTCTCGGCCTTAGAATCTACTCGACAAGTTAATTTAGGCAAGAGGAAGAGCCTAAAATGGTGAGAATAGGGACTCTATTGACGGATGAACAAACACGGTTGATAACTCTTTTGAAAGAACACATAGACGTATTCTCCAGGCAAATGCGATATAGAAGGAATTGACCCGATGCTCTCACACCGCTTGAGAATAGACCCCAAGTTCAAGCCGATCCGACAAAAGATGAGGAGAATTGTACTCGAGCTACAAGCGGCATGGAGGCCGAACTAAAGAAGTTGCAAGTAGTAGGGATCATTCGAAAAGCTCAAATACCCACAATGGATATCTAACATGGTGATAGTCCCTAAAAGGAATGGAGGTGTTTAGTGCATCGACTTTAGCGACTTGAATAAAGCGTGCCCGAAAGACAAACTTCCCCCTCCCGGCCATCGATCGCTAGTAGAATCCATAGTTAGATACGAGGCAATAATACTCATGGACAGGCCACTGGGGTACAACCGGATCCCACGGCCCCCCCCGAGGAACAAGAGCACACATCTTTCTTCATACCTAGAGTTATATTGTTACACCAAAATGCCGTTTGGGCTGAGAAACGAGCGCCACCTACCAAAGATTAGTAGAAGACATGTTTGAAGATAAAATACACAACACCATTGAGGTATATGTGGGCGACATGTTGGTCAAAAGCAAGGTGGCCACCAACCACATCGACGACCTCGAGACATATTTCAAACCATGAGAAGATACAAGATGGGGGTGAATCTTGCTAAGTGCACTTTCGGGGTTACCTCAGGCAAGTTTCTAGGGTACATAATTACCGACAAAGGTATCCAGCGGAGACCCGTATAAGATCCAGAGTAGTCGTGGAAATGCCATCACCCATGACGATTAAGGACGTCAACGATTAAGCGAGGGAACTTGGCAACATTGGGGCTTTCATCTCTCGATCATCGACAAGTGCAAGGACTTCTTCGGGACATTAAGGAAAGGAGAAAAGTTTAAATGGACCGAGGAATACGAAGAAGCATTTGAAAATTAAGCAAAGCATCTCGCGAGCCCGCCTAGTAATTACAAAAAGGGGCCGAGCTCGAGGGAGGTACTAACCCTATATCCGCGGCGACCGATTATGCCATTAGTGTCGTATTAGTCAAGAACGTAGGAGGGGAAGAAAAGTCGGTGTATTTCATAAGTAAAATTATGAACCCGGGCGGAGAAGAACTACACCGAGAATCGAGCAACCGGATATTAGCATTGGTGTTTGCAACTCAAAACATCGGACGTATTGAAACTCAAAAAATTCGGGTGCTCACAAAATCCTCCATAGAATCGCACTCGACAATGCAGCCTGTGTCGGGCGGGTCTCCAAGTGGAGCGCACGAGATCAAGCAGTTCGATATTTTCTATGAGATGAGAACAAATAATAAAAGCACGGGAGTAGTGGTGACTTTCTCGAGACTTCCCCACCCAAAGCTTGAAGATGAAGTAGAAGACATCCCAGGATGGAGGAAGACCAAGAGGATCAAATCCGACCTGCCGAGACTGTAACCCGACACGGTGGGAAGTTTTTGTGGACGGATCATCAGTAAAGACGGTCAGCCTTGGATTAGTCTTTCTGACGCCAAAGGGAAAAAAAGATGGTCCACTCATTTAAACTCGAATTTAAGGCGACCAATAACGTCACGGAATACGAAGATGTGATACATGCTCTGCGCTGATAGTGGAAATGGAATTCAAGGCGTAAGATTAACAAGTGACTCTTGATGAGTACCAAATAGTGCATATTTATTCACCTTTTTATTGGCATTTTACTCATCTTTTTGCGCTTAGAAATCGAGATATTATCCCAGTTCCCGTGTTTTCTTTGTTTTCAAGAATAAATAATTGTATTAATTAATTTTTGTGTTTTTAGGCAATAAATAAAGCTCGGAGAATGCAGGAGCCAAAAGAGCGGGGAATTGGGTCGAGCATCTATGGAGAGCGAGATAGCCAAATCCAGCGCGCATCGAGAGCAAACCATTTACAAGACATGGGCTCAAGCTATCAAGACCCCGCGACCAGATCCGAACCCGCTCATCACAGCGTCGAGATCTCGCCTGGCTACATCCAACGGTCGCTACCTCCATGCGCATCGAAGATCGCTGCTCCCGCACCACACCCAGTTACTCCAAATCTTCTCGGCCATTCGAGATCTTCTCAGCTAAATCCAACGGCTCGCGATAGGTGTAGAATACACCGTATATATTATCTAGTAGTTTATGCTTTCTTTGCTTTTTTTCTTGTAAATTATGTATTTTCGCTTGTTTTGAGTTTTGTAGCTACTTTGGAGTCGCAGGAGGAAAAGAAGAAGAAATTACTCTATTTGAGCAAAAGGGCAAAATTGTCATTTGGGCGAGCACTATACGGAGCCAGTCAAGGTTAAGGGGCAACCTAATACTAAGGCGAGGTTGAGGGGTAGCCAGTTTTGTTTTAAAAAGAGGAAATGTTAAAGGCACCAATGAAAGTACTCGGGGCACCCAGATCTGGGGTGGATCTTATCCACCGGGGTGTACCCATCAGCCCTAACTTAGCCCTACTAATCGAGAATGATATGTCTTCTCTCATTTTCTTCACTGCACTGAAATAAAGAAAAAGCAGTAGTGAATTAAAAGCCGTCGACTCATTTCTCTCGATCATTCTGTTACCGCTGAAATAAAGAAGAAAGAGGAGCGGCCATTCTTCTGCCAAATCAAGAGGAAGATCGAAAACTCGGAAGAACAAACCGAGAGCCGAGAAGATGAAATGGTTTGCTGTTGGGTCTCGAGGGGATCGAGGTTTGATTTGAACTATTTGATCGAAATTGAAGGTGAAGAAATTGGAGGCGGGTTGTCGGCAATAAGGGTTGGTTGAAGTCTCAGGGAATCGGTGAAGAGATCGGGCGAGATCGATTAGGGTTCGATTCAACGAGAGAGAGGTCACGGATCTAGATTGAGCCTTATAAGAATCGATTGAAGGAGGTGATATATTGAAGAGGTTGATGAGTGCTGTTGAGCGGTTATTTGCTTGATGTACCGAGAGATAGAGAATTGATGAAGTAATGGCTGCGTCGGAGACTGAGTTGGTGTTGTTGATAAGATGAGAACAGATTGAAGAAGATGAAGACGAGACGGATATGATTCTCACAAAGAGGATGAAGAATGGAGTTGATCGAATCGTGATGGGTTTTAGTTTGAGAAATCGAGATGAAGATCGGACGAAATTGAATTAGGGTTCGATGTTGCATCGGGAGAAATTGAACTCGGAGAGAACCGAGAGAGATTAGGGTTTGTCTCTATTGAACAAGGCGATTGAGAGATCGAATGTTAAAAGAAAGGCTGCCGTCTCTGTAATTCGATGAGATTCGGGAGGAGAAATAGAAATTGCTTATTATCCGAAAAGAAATCGAAACGGATGAGTTTCGAGATGATGTCGCTTCGATTAATGGTGTTCTTGAAGATGGGTTCGATGGAGGTGAGGTGTATAGGCTCGTTTGTAGAGGTGATTTGAGATCGGAGAAGAAGATCTGCATTTATTACAAGAACAAGAAAGGGGATCTAATGTATGATGAAATTAAAGGTTATGGTTTTGATGGAAATCGAATTCTTGGCAAGACTGTGAATAAAGGGTTTGCTACGAATTTAGTGGTGATTCAACTCGGAGAAGAAGTTTGCGATGGATGAACTAGATCTTCATCTGAGCCGGGAAATCGAGAGATGCATTCTTTGATTCTTGAGAGATTCGAAATGGGTTATGAACTGGGTTGATTGAGCTGAAATTGCGGAGGTGATATAAGAATGTTGGTGTTGTTGATGCTTATGCTTCGGATGGGTTTGAAAGTTTCGGGAAATGGAGATGAAACACCTGTGAGTGATGGGTTTGGTAGCGAAAGAGATTGAATGTGGTACACTGCTAACATTGTTTGAGTAGCCGTATGTCGAGAAGAGTACATATGGTTTAATTTGTGTTAGCCTGAACTCAAGCTGGAGATATTGATTTTCAAGGATGTGCTGGGTTAAACCGATTAGTGAATTGAATTGGTGATGGTAATGATTTCTGTTGCTGTTAGATCGAGATAATATTACAAATGGTTCGTGGTCTGAGTATGAAGATGATTGAATGGATGGGTTCTTAAAATTAGATGAATGCTAGGATTCTTAAACAGCTGAAGCGGAAAGAGCTGAATGTGGCACAGGAAATCCCGAGAGCAGATGAGACTCGGCGGGACTGCACTGCCGGCGAGTCAACTCTCAGATGACCGATCCGGGCAGTCGAGCGACTCAACTCACCCGAGTAAGACCCGATTAGCCAGTAAGAAGTGACTCAAAGCTGACCGAGACGCCTCCCTTGACCCGGCGACTATGATTGGTAGACGGTTTGACGTTTGACCGTTAGTCCCCAGCAGTGGGTGGCGGAATATTAGCTCGAATATTCCGACGACGGTGAACTTTTACGGATAATTGGCGGCACTATTCCGGCCGGATTCCGGCCATAATCGATTTTCCGGCGAGCAAAAAAAAATCCGAGAATTTTCTATGGACTTCTCTCATGGGTGTGAAGACTTGGGCTAGGAATTGGATGGAGAATTGGACTCAAATTTGGAAAGAGAAGATGAAGAGTTGAGAAAAGCTTGGATTTGGAAATTGAATTGCAAAAGAAAAAGGATTCTATTCCTTAGAAGATTTGGAGAATATTGAAGCCTATAAATAGAGAAGTTTTCTGACAACTACACACATCTTTATACACCTCTACACACACATCTCTACACACACAATTCTATTCTTTTCTTATTCTTTGTGTGAACTCTTTAACATGAGTAGTTAATTTATTGATTGAGGGATGAATTCCTAGTTCTTAATATGACTTGAGTTTTGTTTTTTAATTCTATCTTGAAGTTTTTCACATGATTATCGTTTGTTTTTACTAATAGGAATGATCTTAATGACATTCATGATTGATTGATAGATTGTTTAGAATGCATGCTAAATTGATTTGTTAGTTTAATCTAAATCTAGTATAAGTTAGGGAATAAGTAATCGTTCTACGACACTTTACACAAGTAGAAAACACAAGACCTTGCGGAGGGATTCCGTGGAGCAATTGTGTGTAGAAACAACGCTAGAAAAGTGAACCAAGCGAACCGGTTTAACTACTAGTACTAAACCTAAATTCATAGATCTTAATGCATTCGGGGAATTACATCTTGTAAGCGAACCTCGGGGTGGTTCTTTTGAATAGAATCGATAGCTAAAGCGGACTGTTACTCGGTGAAATTAGGGATTTTGGGGCTAGCTAAGCGGACTGCTATCCTACTGGTTGGTGATAATCATGACTAATAACAAGTAGAAAAGAACATAACTTGATTCATTGTTTAAACGAAGAAGGATTCCTTGATCTTGTCTCTCTTATTGCTTTCAACTTTATCTTTTAATTGCTTTCATCTTTCAACTTTCGATTTTAATTGCTTTGTTTATTTTTCTTTTGCTTTTTTACACCCCTTTCGTGACAATTTTTACAACTAGAATCTCTTGCTCCCTCGTGGGATCGACCTTGACTACCCTATATTACTTGTTAATTAGGTAGTAAAGTATTAATTAATTTGTTGTGGTTACGACACGCATCAAATTTTAGGCGCCGCTTCCCGGGAGCTTGACGGATGATTTTAGTTGTTTTTATTTTTCTTTTTGCTATATTCTTGCTTTGTTGGATTCTATTCCGTATCTAACTTGGTTTTGAATCTTATTTTAAATCTCGGTTTTCCATGTACGGTGGACAAGAGCAAAGCATATTACAACAATCAATACGGTTTTCAACCTCAACATTATGACAACTTCCAACCATCCTTGGATACAATCAAAACCAATATTTTGGCTATGATCAAATTCTCTGAGAACCTTATGGATATTCTCATACATATCAACAACCTTATGACGGGTATGTAAGTGGACAATCACAAGGATGGGAGGATAGTTTTGTTTATGATCAGAAATTCTCTAGTTTTGCGATAAGATGTCGCGCATGATTGGGGATCTTCAACAAAAGTTTCAAGAATCACATCGAGAAATTCAAAGGAATTCGGAGAAAATATATGAACAAATTAACAAACCTTTGGAAACTTTTGAAGACGCTAGTGTAGCTTACTCGAGCCTTGATCTTAATAATGATCAAACACCCTATTCAAAAGGTAGAGCTTGAGGAAGATGCATTTATTGCTGGGAAAAAATTTCTTAGGGGAAAGATGGGAGTCAGCGGAAGTGTATGAGGCGTTGCAACGATGAGGAAGTTATTCCAACTCCGGATCATAATAACGATCCTTCACCTATTCAAAAGGAGGAGTTTGGATATCACTTACCTATTGTTGTAAACGAAGTAACACCCTCACAAGAAGATCTTACAATTTATCTCCAAGGAAGATTATATGAGGGAAGAATGGCCCGATTCCGATGATGAGAATGTTGAAGAGATGATGCTAGAGATGAAACCACATTCATTGATTTTGTGGAAGACCCAATTGAACTTGCGAATGATTTTAATGATGCCGAGACTTTGGTTAAGGTAGAACGACGAAGAATGATTGCAAGGTTTAATAGAGGACCACGATATACAAGAGGTAAGTAATTCACTCGAATTTTTTGGGATGAAGAGGATTCTATAATACAAGAGATTGTGCAAGGTTTGTCTAACCCTTTGCCTATTGATTCTTCTCCTTCACCTCTTATTGGTTTGAATGTATGTGCTTAGAAAGTATTTTTGGATGATTTTGTTTCTAGATATCCACCATTGGAAACACTTGATTCTAACACCATGCAGGTTTGCCAAGAGGAATACATGGAAGTTCCCGAATTCTATGTTCTTTATACACTTCCGAGTGTGGACGAGAATAAGTGTGGGGGAAATTTCTATCGGCGATAATTTCATTATTATTTTCTTGTGCTAACATTTGTATGGAGTTATTGTTTGCAAAAGCAGGTATTATGGGTGGATCCTCAAATTTTCCGATTGTTAGTATATGGGAGTGAATCTTACAAGAGCTAAGTCGGGCGTCGACTTTAAAACAAGCGCTTAATGGGAGGCAACCCATAGGTTTTGTATTTCTTTTGCTTTTTGTTATTTCTTTTTCTTGTTCCTTATCATGTTAAAATTTCCCACCTTGACTTTACTAGGAGGGATTCAATTACATTGAGGACAATGTAAGGTTTAAGTGTGGGGGAGTGGTTAAGCATGTTTTAAAACAAAAATTACAAAAAAATTAAAAAAAAGTTTTTTAAAAAAAAAAAAAAGTTTTACATAAAAACTTCAACTTTTAAAGATTTTAGAGTCACTAGCATACTTCTAGGTATGTTTACATAGAGATTTTGACCGACATAATTGAACTTGGAAATGTTAGAGAACTACATTCGGATTTCTTGCTTGTTAGAGTGTTAAATAATGGATTTAATCATGCCGGTGATGCGGGTTTGGTGCAGGAGAAATGCGTTATTAGAGTTGCTGATCAATCATTAGTGGAGACTACCTGTATTCATATCATGTGAGGCACCGACCGGAAATTTTCCATCTACTAAAGAGCTTCTTTTGAGTGTGTGTCACCGTACATTAATTCCGGGTAGAATGGTGAGCTATGACCTCCCACCAATAGAAGCACTACTCTTGATCTCTTGAGTGCTAATTTTGTCAATCGTGAGGGTGACGTCCATGGATGAAAGCTTCCTTCTTGTAGTTCGATTTGCGATTAGCACCATTCTCTCTCGCGACAACAACGGATCATAGAAACACATTCATCATCAACAAGGAGCGACATAAAAATCTACAAGAAAGTTGGAAAAAGTTCAAGGTTTACAAGCAACGGAACGAAAAAAAAAAAAAAAAGAGCAAATTTCAAATTCAAGTAAAGCAACATACAAAGAGCGGATTTTACATATATGTTGAGGACTTACAATACGGTGGGTAATTTTATATCCAAGTATGAAGACTTATTCATGAAAGCTAAGAAAATCAAAAGGTGAGAATTTTTTGAAAGTTTATGATTTCGAGACGATACAAGTTGTGAAGAATCAAGCGGTAAAATACTTCTTCCACGGCCATGGTTTATTTTGTATTTAATTTCTCTTGTTTTCAAGAAAAAAAGAAAAAAAGAAAAAAAAAAAAAAAATATTGAAAAAAAAAAAAAAAAAAAAATAAGAGAAATATTTGTTCTTATTTTTATTGAATGGCCGTGGGAAGGAAAATTTATAAGAAAGTTTTCAAGCGACAAGGATTTTAAGGTAAAAAGAGTTAAAAATTGTTAAGGATTTATGAAATTCAAGGGTTTATCATCAATAGTTGAAACCGAAGACCAAGAAGTTAAAGACGAGGAGCGGAAGACGTTTCTATTGGATCTTTGTGAGTGGTGTTATCATAATTGGCGATCGGATGTGAAGGTGAGTAAGTAATCTCATCCTCGATAATAAAGGGTTGATTTCCTTTTCGTAGAGATCGTCGGAAAAATGGTTTTTCAAAATGTTAAAAGATGTGGGTTTTTAAAAATATTTGGAAGTTGTCCTTCCCACCATTCAACGTGTTGAAGGATTTCTCACATTCATTCCTACCTGCACACATGTGAGAACCATAAAAGCCGTCTTTTTGAGTGCAATTATCATAAAATCCTTTTTGGTGAGGCGGGAAATCGAGGCGAAATGCTTATTGATCGTTTCTCAAACACGCATTCTCTCGTTATGGTGTGGCTATTTCTCACTCAACATTTAAGAAGCGAGAATATGTTCTTTAGTATTTAACTTCTTATTACTAGCATGCAGAAACTCTATGTTTCTCATAACTCTTTGGATGCTTGGGACGCTTGAACGCTTTGAAGTTGTAAGTTTTTAGTTTGATTTGCTCGGGGACTAGCAAAGTCTAAGTGTGGGGGAATTTGATAGGTGTAGAATACACCGTATTTATTATCTAGTAGTTTATGCTTTCTTTGCTATTTTTCTTGTAAATTATGTATTTTACGCTTGTTTTGAGTTTTGTAGCTACTTTGGAGTCTAGGAGGAAAAGAAGAAGAAATTACTCTATTTGAGCAAAAAGGGCAAAATTGTCATTTCGAGGCGAGCACTATCTGGAGCCAGGTCAAGGTTAAGGGGCAACCTAATACTAAGCTGAGGTTAAGGGGGTAGCCGGTTTTGTTTTAAAAGAAATGTTAAAGGCACCAATGAAAGTACTCGGGCACCAGGTCTAGGGGTGGATCTTATCCAGGTGTACCCATCAGCCTAACTGCCCTACTAATCGAGAATGATATGTCTTCTCTCATTTTCTTCACTTGCCTGAAATAAAGAAAAAAATTGGTGAATTAAAAGCCGATCGACTCATTTCTCTCGATCATTCAGTTCTGCTCAAATAAAGAAGAAAGAGAACGGCGACCATTCTTTACTAAATCAAGAGGAAGATCGAAAACTCGAAGAACAAACCGAGAATGAGAAGATGAAATGGTTTGATGTTGGGTCTCGAGGGGATCGAGGTTTGATTTGAACTATTTGATCGAGAAATTGAAGGTGAAGAAATTGGGTAGGTTGATCGGCGGTAGGGTTGGTTGAAGTCGAGGAATCGGTGAGAAGAGATCGAGGCGAGATCGATTAGGGTTCGATTCAACGAGACGAGGTCACGGATCTAGATTGAGCCTTATAAGAATCGATTGAAGGAGGTGATATATTGAAGAGGTTGATGGTCTTTGTTGAGCGAGTTATTCTTTTGCTAATGTCTGCAGAGATCGGGAAATTGATGAAGTAATGGCTGCCCGTTAAGGGCCGAGTTAGTCTTGTTGATAAGATGAGAACAGATTGGCGGCGAGATGAAAGGTGAGAGACGGATATGATTAATGTCAAAGAGGATGAAGAATGGGTTGATCAAATCTAAGTGATGGGTTTTAGTTTGAGAAATCGAGATGAAGATCGGTGAAAATTGAATTAGGGTTCGATGTTGCATTAGGGAGAAATTGAACTCGGAGAGGAGAGAGAGATTAGGGTTTGTCTCTATTGAACAAGGCGATTGAGAGATCGAATGTTAAAAGTTGCAAATCAGCAATTGATGAGATTGGAGGAGGAGAAATAGAAATTTGCTTATTATCGAAAAGAAATCAGCAGATGAGTTTACGAGATGATGTCGCCGATTAATGGTGTTCTTGAAGATGGGTTCGATCGGAGGTGAGGTGTATGGCTCTTCTTTGTGAGGTGTTGAGATCGAGAGAAGAAGATGATGCATTACAAGAACAAGAAAGGATCTAATGTATGATGAAATTAAAGGTTATGGTTTTGATGGAAATCGAATTACGCAAGGCTTGTGAATAAAGGGTTTGCTACGAATTTAGTGGTGATTCAACTCGGAGAAGAAGGGTTTGCGATGGATGAACTAGATCTTTGTCAAGCGAGAAATCGAGAGATCTTTGATTCTTGAGAGATTCGAAATGGGTTATGAGTAGGTTGATTGAAATTTGAAATACGGGAGGTGATATAAAGAATGTTGGTGTTGTTGATGCTTAATAACTCGGATGGGTTTGAAAGTTTGAGGGAAATGGAGATGAAGACGGATGCAACGGGTGATGGGTTTGGTAGCGAAAGAGATTGAATGTGGTACCTGCTGCTTTGTTGTTTGAAGAGGTTGTTTATGTCGAGAAGAGTACATATGGGTTTTTAATTTGTGTGCTGAACTCAAGTGGAGATATTGATTTTCAAGGATGTCTTTGGGTTAAACCCGATTAGTGAATTGAATTAGTGATGGTAATGATTTATTCTTCCATTAGATCGAGATAATATTACAAATGGTTAGGTAATTAAGGTATGAAGATGATTGAATGGATGGGTTCTTAAAATTAGATGAATGCTAGGATTCTTAAACGAGGAAGCGAGAAAGAGGCTGAATGGCACCAGGAAATCCCAGCTTGATGAGACTCGGCGGCGGACTACTGTCTGGCGGGAGTCCCAGCTCGGAGATGGCCAGATCCCAGGGCGAAGTCGGGCGACTCAACTCACCAGAGTAAGACCCGATTAAGCGAGTAAACTCAAAGGCGGTGAGCGCCTCCTTGACCGTGACTAACGATTGGTAGCGGTTTGGCGTTTGGCCGTTAGTCCTAACGGTGGGAGACGGAATATTCCGCGAATATTCCCCGACGACGGTGAACTTTACAGATGGCGGCGGCGACTATTCCGGCCGGATTCGGCCATAATCCCGATTTTCAGCAGCAAAAAAATCCGGAGAATTTTCTATGGACTTCTCTCATGGGTGTGAAGACTTGGGCTAGGAATTGGATGGAGAATTGGACTCAAATTTGGAAAGAGAAGATGAAGAGTTGAGAAAGCTTGGATTTGGAAATTGAATTGCAAAAAGAAAAAGGATTCTATTCCTTAGAAGATTTGGAGAATATTGAAGCCTATAAATAGAGAAGTTTTCTACAACTTCTACACACATCTTTATACACCTCTCTTTACACACTCTACACACACACATTCTATTCTTTTCTTATTCTTTGTGTGAACTCTTTAACATGAGTAGTTAATTTATTGATTGAGGATGAATTCCTAGTTCTTAATATGATTTGAGTTTTTGTTTTTAATTCTATCTTGAAGTTTTCACATGATTATCGTTTGTTTTTACTAATAGGAATGATCTTAATGACATTCATGATTGATTGATAGATTGTTTAGAATGCATGCTAAATTGATTTGTTAGTTTAATCTAAATCTAGTATAAGTTAGGGAATAAGTAATCGTTCTCGACACTTTACACAAGTAGAAAACACAAGACCTTGCGGAGGGATTCCGTGGAGCAATTGTGTGTAGAAACAACGCTAGAAAGTGAACCAAGCGGAACCGAGTTTAACTACTAGTACTAAACCTAAATTCATAGATCTTAATGCATTCAGAATTACATCTTGTAAGCGAACCTCGGGGTGGTTCTTTTGAATAGAATCTGATAGCTAAAGCGGACTGTTACTCGGTGAAATTAGGGATTTTGGGGCTAGCTAAGCGGACTGCTATCCTACGGTTGGTGATAATCTGTGACTAATAACAAGTAGAAAAGAACATAACTTGATTCATTGTTTCGTAACGAAGGATTCCTTGATCTTGTCTCTCTTATTGCTTTCAACTTTATCTTTTAATTGCTTTCATCTTTCAAATTTGATTTTAATTGCTTTGTTTATTTTCTTTTGCTTTTTTACACCCCCTTTCGTGACAATTTTTACAACTAGAATCTCTTGCTCCTCGTGGGATCGACCTTGACTACCCTATATTACTTGTTAATTAGGTAGTAAAGTATTAATTAATTTGTTGTGGTTACGACACATCACCACTTTCAAAGACGTCCCGTGGCATTCGATGCCTCCGCTTCACAACAAAACTCTACACACCTATACCCCCATCGAGCAAACCTATTCTCTACTCCATTTCTCTTTCTTCTCCTCCATTACCTCTGCTTTGCTCTTCCATCTCCCTCACCCGACCATAGTACAGACCCTCACCACCACCATGTCCTTCCATTGGCTACCAATGCTACCCGGCCACCTCGCCCTCACCTCCATCACCTCTCTACACAGCCGCACCACCTCTTTAGCTCTTGTTTTCTCTCTCTTAGCCACGCAACCCTAGAAGCTAACTTAGAGAAAAAATAAGAGCTAGGTTTCCTGTTGTGGAAGCATGGAGCGATTGACGAGAAGAGAGAGTGGGTTGAGCGACATGGGTGAGAGTATTTTGATTTAATTTGTTTTATAATAAATTAGGGTTTGATATTTCGAATCTTGTTGCATGTATAAATAGACGATGTAGAAGTTATTTTTGCTTATGCCAGGCTGGCAGAGCACAAACCTAGTGTGTGTATTTTTGTTATTTTCATGTTCTAATTAATTTGTTAGGGTTTTATTGAAACCTAATTCCCGATTATGATTTCAATTTTGTTAAATTATCCTTGCATGCTTAAACTATAATTATACTTTCAATTTTAGCACCCAATGCCTTTCTTTCACAATGCATGCCAAGTATGCATTGTAGTCGAAATATAAAGATGTTGTGTGTCTGCGGCTTAATCTTTAGAACCAAAAACTAATTCCCTTGATTAGTTGTGCTTGATTAGACAACTAATTCTCCGGGTTATACCTTAGCCGAACATTGAAGTATTACAAGGTGAAACTTCTTAGTTAAGTGGTGGAATTGACACCCTATCCTTAAGCGCCATAGAAACAAGGAGCTCAACTTGGTTGAACACATACTAAGAATTAGAGGTGAATTTGATAACCCTAGCATCCCTTTACTCTCCTGTTTATATTTCATTTTTAGTTTAGAGTCACTACTTAGCTCAACCTTAGCCGTATCGGCACATTATCACACCGTTGTCACTCATACTCACAGAAATTCGATTAGCCAAGCTTTAGATCATACATAGCACCACAAGTCCTTGTGGGATCGACCCGTGCTTGCGCGTCTCCAGATAGACGCCGTGCACTTGCGGTTTATTACATGTAGGCCATAATTTATACACCTTTGAGGCCTACCAAGTTTTTAAGCCGAATTCTGGGACTTTTAGCGTGTGCCTGTTGTTCTTTTGCTTTGTCTTTACTGAATCTAATCCCATGTCTGGATTTACTTTGTTTTTCTTTGGCTTTGTTTTTTCTTGTTTTCAGTCATTGTTGTTAGTATAATTTAGCCACAATTAGTGTAACTTAGTTTCACTCCGCATTTTAGCTTAATATTCCATCTACATTGTAATCCTTAGCTTAATTTTACGCTTCAATTTTTTTTGTAGTTCCATCTCGCTAGTCTCTCTCTTAGTCTTGCTTTCTCACTGTATACCTCTGCATCTAGCGATTCTAGCTTCTTTTGTGCTTGTTTTAGCTCATTTTGGATTGTGCGGCTAGTCTTTCCTTTTCCTCTCGGTTCACACATGTTGTAACTTAATCCTGTCATTACAACATTACGGCTATTTTGGCTTTAACTCCGGTTTCAATTATGCACAGGCGAACCGATCATCTCTCTTGAGCAAGCGGGTCTTGTGCCTATGGCTGAAGCCCCCGAGTGAGACAAGCCAAAAGGGAGAAAGGCAAGGAAAGCGCGAGACTTAAGGTTAGCCATTGTCTACTTCTTTGTGTGCAAACCTACTTTTTTGAATTTCTTTGAGCATCCGCTTTTCATCACCAGCCACCGTCAACCCGTGGCCTTTGTGAATTGGCTTTAACATTGTGTATAATCTTAGAGCATACGAATGAGTAGTGGGTAATGTAAGTGAGCATAATCATCTTCCATGTGCACCCAAGGCCTGAGCATAACCACTGTGGGTGTTTCTTTGTGAACACAGCATAAGCTCTCACTTGTCTTTGTCTTTGAGTTGTGAATGCACTTAGCCCTGAAGCTGCATGTTGTAGCCAACTTAGAAACCCAAGTTAGGTACATGGCCCAAAAATTGCATGTTGCTAGGCCATTTGTATATACATGGCCCAGAAAATTTGCAAGTCTTGGGCCATCCAGGAGACCCTGATTTGAAAGAGCATGATCTTGTGATTTGCCTTGCTATGTATTTACGAAATGCACCCGGGCCCCCGTAGCATGCGTGCCTAAACCTCCACAGAGACTTTGTGAGCCACCTTGCTAGCCCCACGAAGGCGCAAGTGTTGGGTCACGATCTGGAAAAAGACAAGTTAGCTGAGCATAACCCCTTGCATACCACCTGAGCTCTGCCCTGAGCCTTGTTGAAACCACTGTTGTGCTCAACCTCAGCCCCACAGAAGGCTTTGAACCCGCGAGTTTGAACCTGGAACCGAGGGTTTCCCGGGTGAAGTTTGCATGCTTGAGACCTTGTGTGAGACATACGCACCTAAACCTTGTGACTGTGTCCACCCCAAACTTTTGTCTTTTGTCTTGCTTCAATTTGTAATTCTTTGAGAAAGCCCTAATTGAATGTCTTATTAAATGTGAGCTATCTGCTTTGTGCTGAACCTAGGCTGTGCTGTGTACAAGCTTTGCTTGAGCTGCCAACCTAGGCTGTCTTGCACAGCTCTGTGTTGTTTGAGCACATAAACTGTGCTGAACTTGCCAACCTAGCACCAACAGACCCTGTGCCAAATCAATTGAGCTAGAACCAGTGTCACTAAGTCTGAGTCCACCACCACTGGCCTGGCAATCTGCCAAACTTCAGCCATACTGCTGGGCTGTTTACACAACCCTGGGCTGCTTAAGCTAAAACCCATTTGTGGGCTTTGCATTCCACTGATCTCTCAGCCCACAAACCTGGGCTGTAATCCTGCCAAGCCCAGCCTACAAACTGTGCTGGGCTGTTTCTGCCTAAGCTAAACTGCTGGAGCTAGACACAGGCTGCTAATTGCCAAACCAAACTGTCAATGACTCATTCTGCTGGGCTGAACTTCAGGATGTAAACACAACTGCATTCCCACAAAACCAAACAACTTGGGCTGTGCAATAGACTAAGCCCGCATCAACCTGAAACCACACTGGAAACTTCTCACAACGAGGCTTTGCACCCACTTGAGCCCACATCTCCTTGGTTCTGAGTCCCACATAATCTCATGTACATTAACTGAGGCCGCTTGATCCAATCCGAGCGGCTGGGCTCTGCACGTTAATCGAAGCCCAACTCTCTTGATCTATACATTTTTCGCCCTAATCCCCGGTTGTGCGGACCAATTTGGGCCGAGATCATCTAGGCTAGAACCCAAAGTGTTGGGTTTTTGCTCACATCATTTGGGTTGCACATAACCCAACTAATCCCCATAAACCGGGCTTCCCACATAAACCAAAGCTCCCAACAAAACCAAATGAAACCCATTTAAACCAAACAAAACCCATAAACCAAACTAGACTTTGAGTTCAATTTGAGTTGATAAATCATGTCGGGATTTTGGATGCGCATCTAGGGATGGAACCAAATCCATTAGAGCGTGCTTTACGAGCACGCTTCAGGATGAACTCCCACATACCATAGTGATTTTAGGGATTATTATGAGCCTTCTCGGGCCACGACCTCACATACCTAATCACTATGAGCACATGTATCATCCACCACGGGTTGAGAATGAGCACTTTCCTCATACCCAGTCATCACTTCTAGATCAATTAGAAGCTCAAGTTTACTGCTTTAGAAAGGCAATTACATGAGCGATTGTCAAATCTAATTCCTCAGGCAATATGAAATGCATGCTTGCACCTTATGTAGTGGCTTGGACCACCTGCTTTGAAATCTTGTTATATTTTGTATGATTTTAGGCGAGTCTAGGGAAAACCATGATTATCCAATGTCACGAAGTGTCTAGAAGTGACCATCTTTGGAAACTATTGGGACCATAATCAACCTGCACACATGCATCATTCACCACAGTGGGGAGAGGAACAATTTTATACTCCCAACTCCTGGTTTGCAATCAATAATGGATACACTCATGGAGCAAAATGCTAGGCTTGAAATGAATGCAATGCATGACCGTCCATATAGCAACATGTCTTCAATTTCCCTTCTCTAGTGAGACCTCATGCACAACCATACAATGAATATCCATATGAGGAATGCATACCCACTAGTGAAGACTCTCCTTCATAGAACAACTCAAGATGATTCTTCAAAGGAACACAATTGAGTTACAAAATGATAAGTTGAAAATAGTGTTTCTAGTCTTTACTCATGCAACTAACATTGAATATGAACCTAATCCGGAGAGGTAGATGAGTACACTAAAAATAATACAATTTTGAATGAAGAGATGAATTCTTGCTATGATGATGATGATGAATATGAAGAGCATGTATATTTTGAAAATGTAGTAGAATCTTTAGGTTCGAGACATTAAGTGTCTCTTCTTGTGAACCCCATGAATGATGCTTCTTCTAATATTCATATATGTGATGATGATGGATCTGTGGAATTGTCTGTGAAAGTGAACATGATTTACCCTCTTCTAACTTTAGGAAAGTGTGTGATGGTACAAATGATTTTAAAAATGAAAACAACCTAGATGTACCTAACCTCTCTCCTAGTCACAAATTGATACTCCTCCACCAAACCTAGGTGTAGTTTGTCAACAAAATTGCAAAACCAACTTTTCTCAAAATGCCTAACTTAGGCCTAGAAACTTTGTGCTTCCCAAGTCCTCTTGGACTATTTTGCATCAAAGTATGACACCTTTAGGGAACCACGGTTGGTATGTGTATGTCTGCTTTTT
Organism: Papaver armeniacum; assembly: GCA_023531295.1. Taxonomy (NCBI): domain Eukaryota; kingdom Viridiplantae; phylum Streptophyta; class Magnoliopsida; order Ranunculales; family Papaveraceae; genus Papaver; species Papaver armeniacum. The sequence continues at coordinate 27,531 of JAJJWW010011316.1, read as the reverse complement.
TAGTAGCAAACTCATTTAGAGTTAGACCTTTTGCATGATGTACCTTTAAAATTGCAAGATTTTGTCTTTGAAAAACACACTGTTGACAAGTTTAGGTTTGGGGAAACTCATTCCCATTTGCGGTCTTACTTGCACTCTCATTTATATTTATGTAAAAATTTGTTGATGTTTGTACATATTTTCTATTGGGTTGATCCTCAACTCTTTAGATTGTTGGTTTATGGCAAATTTTCATTGTATATAATCCGATAGGACTTGTTAATTTTTCTTTTCTTGAATCGGTTGAGTCTTCTTGTACATATATTGTGCTAATCCGATATGATCTCCGGCGAGAATGTTGGATTCTAGCCTTGACTAATGAAGCTCAACCTTGCTCCCCTAGACATCTACAGTAATCTCTTCCCTTTTCTCTACTCAACATAGTTCTCGTGGTATGTGGACTGTTTAAATTTTCTATCTGTTGACACATTGAGGACAATGTTTGATTTAGGTTTGGGGTGCATTTGCATTTAGAGTTTTTAGTCTTTTTATTTTACCTTTTATTTTCAAAAAAAAAAAAAAAAAAAAAAAAACTCTTTTTGTAAAACCTCAACTTTTAGAGATTTTAGAGTCACTAGCATGCTTTTAGCTATGTTTACATAGAGAATCTGACCGAAATAACAGTTAGAAGTACCGGAAAACACAATCGGGTTTCTTAGTTGATTAGAGCGTTAAAGTTGGATTTAACCATACCGGAGAGCGAATTAGGTGCTGTTTAGATATTCCCATAGTAGAATTGTGATCACCCATAGTGGAGACTACCCATTTTACATCAAGTGAGGCACCAACCTTCATTTTTGCAACTTTCTAGAAAAGTCATTAGAGTGTGTGTCACCGTACGTCAATTCCGGGTAGGAATGGTGAGCTACCCAACTTCGCACAAATTTCCAGCACTACTTTGATCTCTTGAGTGCTAGTTTTTGTCAATCATGAGGGTGACGTCTAAAGATGAAAACTCCTTCTAAATACCGATTTGCCGTTAGCATCACTCTCTCTCTCAATCAGCAAGACCCATAGAAACACATCATCGTCAGCAAGCGGAGCATCATCAGAATATTGAAAGAAAAAATTGATATAGTCCAAGGTTTATGTGCAACAAAGAAAAAGAAAAGAAAATAGGATGAGAATTAATAAAATTTATAAAATCAAGACAATACAAGTGTGGAAAATTGAGTGATAAAGTCCTTTGTCCATGGAGTTAGTTGTTTCATTATTTGTATTTTTATTCACTTATTGTAAAAAAAAATCAAAAAAATCAAAAAAAAAAATCAAAAAAAAAAAAAAAAATCAAAAAAATGTCAAAAAAATATTATTTTATTTTTGCTACCACCATGGTAAGAAGAATTTAAAAAGAAAAATCAAACAACAAGGAAATTGAGTAGAAAAGTTAAAAATTGTCAAGTTTTGTGAAGTTAGAAGTTCGTCATCAACATTTGAAGACCGAAGACCGAAGATTGAAGACGTTTCTATGGTTCTTATGAGAGAGTGATATTAATTGCCGATCGGGTGAAATGAGTGAGTACTCCACCCCTTGCTAATGGTTGATTTCCTTTCTTAGAGATCATCAGAAAAAGATTCTTTTTGTCCACACTTCATGTGAGAGTCTCAGTTTTATTTGGAAGGTTATCCTTCTTACCTACAACGTGTGCGAGATTTATCTCTTTATTCTGCTGCTGAGAGACTAAAAGCGATCTTTTTGAGTGCAATTATCATAAAACCCTAATGGTGAGGCGGAAGTTGAGACTTATGATCACAATCGAATCCGAATTCTTTCATATGGTATGGTTACTTCTCGCTCAACTCTTAAGGATGAGAATGCGTTCTTTGGTAGTTCTAACTTCATGTTACTAGCATGCGGAAACTCTATGTCCTCATAGCTTCTTGGATGCTTGAGACTCTTTTACACTCTGAAGTTGGAGAAGGTTTTGTGGGTACACCTCCGGTAAACCCTCACGAGACTACAACTCGTCCACTAGGGACACCTAGGGGTTTAAAGGCTTAGTGCATACGCTAAATGCATTCGAGAGACCTGCGACGGTGGTATAGTTAGGATTTCTTAATTTCTGTTTCACTTGAGGACAAGTAAAATTCGAGTTTGGGGTATTTGATGAGTGCCAAATAGTGCATATTTATTCACCTTTTTATTGGCATTTACTCATCTTTTGCGCTTAAATCGGACATTATCCCAAATTTTGTGTTTTCTTTGTTTTAAGAATAAATATTTGTATTAATTAATTTTGTGTTTTTAGGCAATAAATAAAGCTCGGAGAATCGAGGAACCAAAGAGCGAGAAGAATTGGAGTCAGAGCATCTATGGAGCCCAGGATAGCAAAAGCCGCGCGCAACAACAATGGTAACCCAACAAACCATCTACAAGACATGGGCTTGAGCTAGACCAAGACCCGCGACCCTGATCGAACCCGTCCATCCCGAGCCGTCGAGATCTTCCCCCAGCTACATCCAACGGTCGCTACCTCCATGCGCACGAGGTTCGAGATCGCTCCCCGCAACACCGCAGATTACCAAATCTTCCCCACGGCCCGTTGAGATCTTCTCCGGCTAAATCATACGCTCGCTCGACAGCCCCCCGTCGGCATTCGATGCCTCAAGCTTCACAGCAAAACTCTCTACCCCTATGCCCCCATCGAGCAAACCCATTCTCTACTCCATCTTCTCTTTCTTCTCCTCCATCTCTTCTCGCTCTTCCATCTCCCTCTCCCGAGAACCATCCAGAGACCTTCACCGCCACATCTCCTGCCTCCATCATACACCTCTACCGGCCCTCGCCCTCCACCTCCGTCATCCTCTCCCAACTACCTCTTTAGCTCTTGTTTCTCTCTCTTCAAACAGGAGCCCTAAGTAAGCTAACTTGAGAAAATAAGAGCTAGGTTCTCATTGAAGAGAAGAAGCAAAGCATCAATCAATGTGAGAAGAGTGGGTTGAAGCAGGACATGGGTGAAAGATGTTTGATTTAATTTCTATTTTTATAATAAAATTAGGGTTTGATATTTCGAATCTTGTTGCATGTATAAATAGATGATGTAGAAGTTATTTTTGCTTATGCAGGCTAGCGGGCACAAACCTAGTGTAATTTGTGTATTTTTGTTATTTTCATGTTCTAATTAATTTGTTAGGGTTTTATTGAAACCCTAATTCCCGATTATGATTTCAATTTTGTTGAATTATCCTTGCATGCTTAAACTATAATTATACTTTCAATTTTAGCACCCAATGCCTTTTCTTTCACAATGCATGCAAGTATCATTATGAGTCGGGGGTATAAGATGTTGTGTCTCTTTATGACTTAATCTTTAGAACCAAAAATAATTCCCTTGATTAGTTGTGCTTGATTAGACAACTAATTCTCAGGTTTAGTACCTTAGTGAACATTGAAGTATTCTGAGGTGAAACTTCTTAGTTAAGTGGTGGAATTGACACCCTCATGTAGCGCCATAGAAACAAGGAGCTCAAACTTGGTTGAACACATACTAAGAATTAGAGGTGATTTGATATTACTAGCATCCCTTTACTCTCCTTTGTTTATATTTCATTTTTAGTTTAGAGTCACTACTTAGCTCAACCTTAATAGTATCGGCACATTATCCCTGTTATCACTCATACTCACAGAAATTCAGATTAGTCAGAAGCTTTAGATCATACATAGCACCACAAGTCATTGTGGATCGGCCCGTACTTGCCCGCGTCTCCGATGGGCCAGGTGCACTACGGTTTATTACATGTAGGCCATAATTTGCCACCTTTGAGGCCTACCAACTCTCGGCTAGTCGTCCCAGGAAAATTAGCGGGCGATCGCTATACATGATCCTTGTTACAAAAAATATTGGGAACTGGCAATTCTACATCCCGGATGCAAACATCAGGTTTAAGCATATCTGTAGGAAAGATAACCGCCCTTGGACGCCCCTTCGCATCGCTTCCATGCTAACGGATGCAAGTATTGAGCATCCGAATTGCGAGGATCTTAATGCCATCGGTACCAAAGATAGTAGACATCGGCGCACACGTAACGGCACCACTACGCGTCGGTATAAGGCCGATGATTGGCGAAAACCAATCCACGAGTATCTTGAAACGGAAAGCTGTGAGGCGACCAGGATCAACAAAATCAAAAGCAACCAGTGCATCCCGAGCTCAGGACGGCACTCTGTCTGAGAAAATCATACCTAAGACCATTATTAAGGTGCACGGTAAAGAAAAGGGAACCCACAATCACGAGCGAATTGCATTATGGGGCAGCCGGAAACCACGGCTCGGGTCGTAGCCTAGCAGCACGAGCCCAAGACTAACAGGATATTTACGGCCTTACATGAATGAGGATGCAAAGCATATGGCCCTCATACGCGCGAATGTCAAAAATTTGGAAAGAAGATACACGCACCGACGGTGACGTTAAACTCGGTAATCGGCGGGTGGCCTTTCGCCAAATGGGGGGATCGATATCTGGGACCATTGCATGTCGGATCGGGCGGAAGAAAATACTTAATTATGGCTGCAAACTACTTTACTAAATGGGTAGAGCGCCCCATTGAATTATATTCGGGATAGAGATGTTTTCGATTCATTTGGGAGCACATCATATGTCGCTTTGGGGTACCGGTGGCAATCGTCTAGGACATTAGGAAACGAAGCTACGGGGGCAAGAATATCGACTTGCATATTCAATACATACAACATCCGAAAGAGCAGAGTCTGCCCCTTTACCCTCGAGTAATGGACAAAGGCCGGATCACAAACAAAACCATCGCCGACAACTTGAAAAAGAAGCTTGATGGAGAATACGGAGAATGGTGCGAAAAGGCTTTACAACGTTTTGTGGGCATATAGGACAACTCGTAGGGAGGCAGCAGTTTATCACCTTTCATGTTAACATATGGGACCGAAGCCATCCTTCCAGCCAGAGGCGATGATACCTACAACAAGGACCGAGGCATGGAGCGAAACATCTCGCGGATCTTATCTGGCCAAGCTTGATTTCCTAGAAGAAACAAGAGAGATGGACACTGCAAAAGATGGAAAATTACCGGTGAAGAATGGCAGTATAATAGCGGGTCCGACCAAGAGTTCCGGTAGGGGCGGTTGGTGTAGGATCTACCGGATTATGAACGTGATAAAAAGGAGGAAAACACGCGACACGATGGGGGAGGACCCTGTACCATTGTCGAGAAAGGTCGGTCGAAGGAGCATATAAGATACTAAAACCGGACGGAACACCCAGCCCGACCTTGGAATGCTAAGCGACTAAGCTATATCACCCCTAAGAACATGTATGATATATTGTGTTCTTTCCTTGAAAGGCCACGTGGAGTTGGAAATGTGACAATTGCGTCTAAATGGCGTTTCGAACCCGGGCGATGGCATTGTGCAAGTGTCGGGGTGGCTTACACTCGAATGGTCGTTTCGAACCGGGACGATGGCATTGTGCAAGTCTGGGGGCGACTTACATTAAGATGGCGCCTATTCGAACTCGGGGCGACGGCGGTGTGCAAGTGCCGAGGTAGCCCTAGGGCCACTGCAGTGGTTGGAAACCCGGTGGCGATTGACGAGGCATGAGTACTCGACAGTGACGGAGCAACATTGCTCCCCTCGCAAGTGGCCGAAATCACTTGCCCAAAGAAAGTTAATTGATAACTTCTTGGGATATCGATCTCATAGAAATTAAGGAGGACCAACTACCACTGCCACTAGATCTTGAAACGGTGATAAGATACCTCAATCGGGACATGGCATTGGGCCCGATGACCCTCCTTGTTGAGTGTGTTAAACGGAAACGACATTTACGATTAACCGATCTACTCATGTTTATGCGGTACACACAAATTAGTCGTAAATAAACACATATCCCTTACAGCACAATTATGAACGTTAAAAGTAACGACGATGTCGAGAGGAGCAAGAAAAACAACCAAATGTGGCGCGCAGCACCCATTAATAGAAAATGTATGATAAAATAAAAAGGTGTTGAGCAGTTACAACCCAGTGCGAAGGCGAAATAGCATTGGCAATACAAAATATGACCTACTCTTTGGGAGGGCCCACACCGGAACACGCCTCTTAGCGTGACATATTTCGCTTCTTGTCAATCACAGCCTTTACACCGGCTTTGACCTTAGCCAGGCTCATCATTAAACTTCGCCTTTTCAGCAACAGGGTCGTGTGTCATGCGTCGGCGCCGCCTCAGCGGTGGCCCTGCCCAGGTGTTGAGCTTCCCTTGCCGGGTTGCACCTCCTTTCCCTTGATCGGAGCATTCTCCTCTTCAGTGATGCCACCTTCCTTTGCTCTGCTGCCCGGACACGGAGGATTAATTCATTAATAACAACATTAGGAGAAAGCAAGAAAAACACAATACAAGGTACACCACCTTCAAGTAAAGGGGTGACTACTCCCTAGCAGTCTTTTGGACTCGAGACAAGCTACCTCAAGGAAGATATCTTGGGAAAGTTACAGATGGCGTTGCTCGTTAAACTCATTGGAGGGACCATTATTTCTTATGATCCTCCATTCGGCTCTCTGTGCCGAGTGTTACTATCTGCAAGAACGATAATTGATCTAGAACCCACTCCAACTCTCGGAGACTTTCTTAGACTCTCTAAGCTTCTCGAGGATTCTTGAAGCTACCTTTTGGCTGACACTCTTATCCCCGAATCCGAAGGGAGATCTGCACGTACAAATCTCGGAATTGAAGCCTTAATCCATCCACACTGACACTAAGTTATCAACCAACGGCGTCTTGTCGGCGGCGATACCCTGGAACCGAGACAAGCTCGCCTAGATGTCGATCTCCTGGGACATACTCAAAAGTCACATAACGTGCGATCGGGTTTGCGGACCTTGATCTCGGTTTCAGGACGATCGATTTTGTAAATCACTTATTGACAATCCTTTGTTGTAAATTCGAAACATGATCATTCTGTATCAGTTTCTCTCTTCAACAAGCGATACCTGCGTGACGTACAGCCTCAAACTAGAAGTTTGGCTAGGAAGGTAGTACTAAACTCGGGATATTGGCATTACGGAGATCAATCATAAACACTTAAAAGCTAAGTAAATACCTTGGGTCTCGGCTAGTTGCTTCTCCGGCCCAGGGATCGCTCGCCGCTCTTCTTTGTAATAAGAGACGAAGACCCTCTCTCTCGCGACTTCCACTGCCGGCCCAATGGCGACGTTTAACAACAAGCGATTGATATCCTACAATATTTTTAACCAACAACATTAGCAATTACCCCATGGCATGAATCCTGCTGATCAACACAACTCACCGACGAGATCAGTGCTCTTAGGACTGACACATCGGACAACGCGTCCTTGATCATATCTTCATCAAAAGAGAGGCAAATTGGGGAGAAATAAGAGCTCCAAGGGAGTTGCACATAGGGCAGAGACAATAAAGAGTGCCTCGCACTGGTTAGGAACCACGGGAGAAAGAGGCTCCGGCAACTCGCTCCCGAGTGATGTTCTCTTCAACACGAGCAACCACATTATTTCCACCACCACCAGACTTCTCCGTTTGCTTGGCTCCTCTTCATCACCATTGACCTCATGCTCTCCGTCAAAAGATCATACGCCAGTTCCAAGATACACAACACCATGCGGCAGAACAATCCCCTCTACTGAGCTGTTTGGGGCACAATTTCCGGGGCGGATAAGTCGCCTTGGTCTTCTTGCCCTTTCTTTGGGCTTCCCACCTACAAGGGTAGACGAAACATCGGAAGTTTTCGGCGACTTCCTCATGAAATGCGATAAGGCGGCCGATCCCTCGAGATCCCTCACCATCCCTCGCCGAAGCATCTCCGACTTTATCGGCCCTGGCTTAGGCGTTAGCCGATGTCGGGAACCATTCAAGGCAACAAATAGGGGCAGAAGTACATGTACTACAAAAGAATAAACGATATATTTGTTACCTTCCATGTCTACATCCACAGCTCTGCGCTAGAACCCCTATCCATCATCCGAAGAGCAGAGACTCGGAAAGCTCTGCTGGGACTTAGGGCATAAAACACAAAAATTAAAACATCGCCCTACCGATCTCGTAGGAGCAATCGGCTAAATTAAAAATCGGGAAACACACTTACTCGATCGTGTTGACCACCCCGGAAAGGGATAAGACTCGGCCGGAGAGGAAAATTGCCACTTAGAAGGGGACCGGAAAGCCAAAGGAACTCGGTCCCAAGCGCGTCGCTAGTATGGCGGGCATGCACTGTTGGAACCTTTCCCCTCGGGATCCTCGTCCAATAAAAACTTCTTGACACCCTCGGAAGAGTCTTATGGAGAGATGGTGGCGGACAAAGCAGGCGAGTCACCGTTGTTAGCGATCCCAGCTTCGATAATTATCGACAAAATTAACGAAGTATAGTCACCCGCATGGGAAGGATCGTAAGTAGACCAAGTAGTAGGGTACATTCGCCTCGGCTGCGTCTCTCCCACTCGGACAAGATACGAAAGGTGTTGCCATTCCCTTAGGCCAAGGCGCGGGACGGGGAGGATCTTAGAAAGAGCCTCATAACAAAATGAACGGCTAGGATCGTCGGAGGAAACGCAACCCGGCTCTCGTGGCCCCTGGTGACAATGATCGCCTCGGCCCGAGTGTAGAAACTTTAAAACATCATCTTTCTTCCAAACCTCTTTGGCAGAGCAAAACGACGTCATAGCCATGGAGGTCGAACTCATCCTCGACTATTGGATCAATTGCTCATCCGACTAGTCTTTACTTCGGTTCTCTTGTCAGCCCTACATGAAAAAACGAAGAAGGATTATCGAAAGATGGAATCCAGAGCCGATAATCATGCTTAGAAGGGCTCTCAATAATAAGGGGAATCAGAGTACACCGTCTTCGTCGGGAGAGACATAGCTCGCACCTCTTTTACGTCATGGAATGAGTTGAAGACATCATGGAAGCTAGTGGAGGAAGCTTTGACATGATAGTAAAGATAACGGAATCGGAAGTTAAAGAAGATAGTGAAGAAAGAAGGAAGGAAACACCTTGGAAGGAGCTAACCGGAATCGGAAGGAAAGAAGAAAGAAAAAAAGCATTAAAAAACAAAAACAAGGTTTAAGGAGTCGGACATAAACCTCAGGTAACCGCAAATAATCCGCAACATGGCGCGAAACGAGTGGGAACCATCACAGGGAAGAAGGGGCGAGATAATCCACACACGGCGTGGAACCATCAAGGCGAGCGTGCAGCAAGCACTAGAAGCACTGAATCATCTCCTTGAGAGATCGGGCACGAGAAAAGAGGAATGGAGGCGAGCTCGTAGAGTGCGACACAAAGGAAGGGAAAGTTACGATGTGATGCTCATCGGGTTCGAGGATAATCAATCTGCCGACGGAGTTGGTGAAGAGATAAAAAGCTCGGTCAAAATGGGACTCGGCGGGAACCTAAAGGCGGCGTCGGTCATCTCCACCAAGCGAACGACATCGGATAGGGGACACCATGATGAGTGCCAAAAATTTACCCATATTTATACACCTTTTTATTGGCACTTTACTCATCTTTTGTGCTCATAAATCGGATATTATCCAGTTAGTATTTTCTTTGTTTTCAAGAATAAATATTTGTATTAATTAATTTTGTGTTTTTAGGTAATAAATAAAGTTCGGGCCAGGAGCCCAAAGAAGCGAGAGGTGGAAATGAGCATCTATGGGCGGCCAAAGCCAGCCCCAACGGTTGCAACCCAACAAAAGTAGCTCATCTACAAGACATGGGCTTGAGCTAGACCCGACCGCGACCCCGGATCCCGAGCCCGTACCTCCAAGCCGTTGAGATCTCATCTTGCTGCATCTCGCTGTTGCCTCCTACGCATCGACCCTTGATATCCGCTCCTGCCGGATCACTCAAGTCTCCACTGAGCCGTTCGAGATATCACTCCTCTAGATCCTACACTCGCTACGGCTTCCTCATCCGTCCATCGATGCGCACAGCTACACCTTGAGCACCCTACACATACCCTCGGCTAATCCTCATTTCTCCCTCACCTTTCTTTCTTCTCCCACGATCTCTCGGAAAACCCCCTGCCCAACCATACCTCCACCTCCTTCTTCCCGCCCATGCGGAGCTCCATCATCACCTCCTATCCCCTTCTTGATCCACAATCACTACCGGCTTCTACTCCGCAACCCTCTCTCTCTTATTTATCTCTTTCATTGCTTGTCTTGACCTAGAAGCTAGGTTAGAGATAAGTTAGACTTAGGTTTTCATCAACCACCCATGTGGTCGATTCGGAGGAAGATAAAGGCGCAAATCGGGTTTGGGTTTGTGTGGCAAAGTTTGAATTATTGTTGAGAGATATAAATTGATGTTTTTATGGTGAGAGAAAGCGGTCAAGTTTTAGGGTTCTTAGTTTTAGTTTACAATTTTAATTCAAAGTCTGTTTTTATATTCATCATGTGCTAAATTTACTTAGCTAGGATTGATATGAAACCCCAATTTAATGTTACGATTTTCAACTCCACTTGAATTATCTTGTGTATGTTTAAAATGATAAGAGAGTTTCAATGTTAACACCTCAATGCCTGCTCTCCAATGAATGTCATGCATCCATTGTAGTTAGGTTTACATTGTGTTGAGTGTGTTGACTCATATTTTAATTGTTATTTATCTTTTAGATTAGTTGTGCTTAACTAGACATCTAATGCTTTCAGTAGTATTAGAGGTGATAATTGAAACCTCAATTGGTGAAACCCCTTAGGTATATGGTAGCCTAACACACTTCCTTTGCATGTAATGGGAACAAAAATTCTCAAGTTAGTTGAGCTCATAGCTTGAAATAGGGTGGATTTGATAATCCTAGTGCTGTCATATCATCATTTGTATTTCATCTTGCCTTAGTTGTGAATCTCCAACTCATTATAAATAAAAGCATAAATTTGTGTCACTTTCCATAGAAATCAGTTAAGAAAGCTTAAGATCAATCCTTGCATCCTACTCGTATTAGATTGCCGCGTCTCAGATGCGCCGTGCATCACGTTATTACTGTTAGTCATAAACATTTTCCAGGCCTACCAGAAGTTTTGAATCAGATGCTACTTGTTCTTTAAAAGTTCATTTCTTGTTTTGAAACCACAATCTGTACATAATTGCTTTGCATCATATCTTTGTCTTGCCTTGAATCATCGGTTTCATTCTTAACCTGTATACTTTATTGCATCTGGTACTTTGTCACATCGTACATTGAGCTTACTCGTACATTTGCTTTGCAAAAATCTTTATTTTGAAATTTTAGTAGCACTTGAAATTTCTTGCTTTAACTATTCAAGCTTGGAAACTAAACTCCTTGTTGGAGATACCGGTACTTGAGAAGTGAAACAAACCCAAGGAAGATAACCAAGGACGGAAGCCCAGGTAGAATTGCCTAAAGCCCGGTATTCCTTTGGTGGTAATGTATTTCAACCTTGAATGAATGAATGAAGAATATGATATCTGATTTGTTCACCTTGTCTTTGAACCTTGTATTGCTGAGCATAATCCCTGTGCATACGTGGCAGCGCAAGCCCTTAGCTGCGGTGACTTGAACCTGGATGGTTGAGCCATGCTGCTACCTTGCAAGCCCCACGAAAGTTCACCAGTGTAAGCCATAACTTGGATAGCCTAGTTGGTGAAAGCTCAAGTGACATCAGGCCCAGTGAGTTGATGCCACACACCCTCTACTCTTGTGCATGCTAGTTAGGCGAAACCTTACATGAGATTTTGTGTTAGTTCTCATACGCAAGATTGTTATCAACCACAGGTGACACCAGAAGCCATCGACCTAGCCAAGCTGTGCATGGCGTAATTCCTTGCTAGCCCCTTGACTGCATCAACCGTTAGTCAATCCACTGTGCATCGAGCAATTGTAAGCCTGTATTTTGTGGTGCATAAACAGCCTTACTGACGATTTGAGAACAGTTGAACCATAAAGCGGGATAATTCTGAGGCTCGAGTTTGACATCCTTTCAATTTGTTGGTATCTGAATGAGTTGATGCCATAAACTCAAGCCAGAGCCGTTGACTTCCATTATCTGCACCACGACATAACCCATTTTGCAAACTGTGCCTTGGCTGATTGCAAGCCTTACCTTTGTGCACGATCATGGACCTGAGTTCTTTGCATGATAACTTGCTATTATCCCAAGCATTGCTCACACTTGAATCTGTGCTTATACTTTTGCCTTGTGCTCGGCTCAGTCCTGCATGAGGGCGAGGCTGCAGCCCCAACCAACAAGTTGCAATACGTGAACATATGATATTTTGAATAGCTATGCAACATCGTGGCAACTATAATGTTTGTAAATGATTAACTGTGCATTTGTGAATTTTTATAGCACAACGATATCACATGCATTCCTGTGTATTTGATCTCTAACAATAAGTCAGTGACCCGTTGACATTATCTGTGATAGCATCATTTGCTACAATCTGTGTGATCTTGTGGTTTGTGATTGAGTGTTGAGTAGCAGTAAGTTAGCATTTAGGCTGTTTTCAAACACACTACCACAGCACATGCTTCACCATTGAGTGAGCACAACCTAAACCAGTGCACCACATAATTTTTAACTCTTTGATTGGTGATCTGTGCAATCTTTCCAACCCAAGTGTCTTTGTGTCTCTTGTTGATGAGTTTGCTTTGCTGTCTCCAACAATAGAAGCACTTCTCTGTGTGCTTGTCACTGTGAAGCTTGCCAACTTATCTTTTTATCTTGTGTGTTTGTATGAGCACATAAAGCGTGGCGAGTTTTAACCAACCACATGCCAAATCAGTAAAATTTCTAGAACCGGTGTTGCGAGTACGAAACCAAAACTAGGCACTGTAACCACTGCCAACCTTCGGCCCCCATCGGCTAACTTTGTTGGGCTGTGCAAAAACTAAGCCCACACCCACAGGCTTTGCAAACAACACAGGCTACACAATTTCAACCGGCTGGGCCGTGCAACCATCGAACCCAAATCATCGGGCTAGAACCCGCTGCTTTGGGCTTTTATAACATCAAGAAGCCATCTTTTGAGGCTTAAGTCTTGTGTTAGTGGGTCATTTTGAGTTTTTGCTTTCACATGTTAAGATTGATTGTTTGTTAACATGCTAGATGCTAGCTAGGCTATGATTATGTCTTTTAGAGACCAAATGGAAATCGACTAGTTAGAATCCGCCGGACCAATCGTTAGCATACAGTTCTTCAATAGAAAGCCCAATTCCGTCGAGACCCATCAAATCGAGAAACCATGGGTGAGGAACTTAACCAACCCGTAGTCTCAAGGACTACATGTACCCAACTAGGGCAAGCCAGCCCTCTTTGCATCATTACGCGGTGATCTTTGGTCGGTTTGAGCTAAAAGCAAGCACCATTCATATGCTACCCGTGTTTAGAGGGGTCAATCTTTGAGAACCCCTACCATCACGTGAGAGACTTTGAGGATATTTGTGGGACTCTGCGTTTTAACCAAATGCCAGAAGAGTCCCTCAAATTGAGATTGTTTCCTTTTTCTATGAAAGACAAAGCCAAGTCTTGGCTACATGCTCTACAACCACAGTCCATTAGAACCTGGGATGACCTCACAAAGAGTTTTTTCAAAAAGTTTTTCCCAAACCATAAGACTACGGCAATTCGCCAAAGTCTAAATGGTTTTGTGCAATTAGAAGACGAAACTCTAGCAAAATACTTGGAAAGATTCAATGAATTATTACTCAATGTCCCCACCATGGTTTTGAAAAATGGAGACTCGTCCAAATCTTGTATGAGGGTCTAGATGTTAGAACCCGTACCACGATCGAGTCAATGTGCAATGGTGCATTTATTGACAAGAGTGCGATGACGCTTGGACTTTCTTAATCGAAGTCGTGAAAAGACTCAACGGTGGGAATCCATCCGTGAACCGAGAAGGACTACCCCTGCTAAAATGTTCATAGAATCAGAGTCGACTTTGAAATGCAAAAATGGCATCTTTGGCCCGGAGAATAGAAGTGCTTGAGTTGGAAAAGAATGTAAAATCTAATGCCCCTACTCTCCGTGACCAAATTGATATGGCCACTTGTGCCGCATGCCATAGTTATGACCACTTAGTGGACAGCTGTCCAGACTTGCAGGCATTTCAAGAGTCCAAAGCCGAGCAAGCCAATGCATTATACCATAGGCAAGAGAACAACCCTTATTCTCAAACCTACAACCCAGGGTGGAGGAACCACCCTAACTTCTCATGGTCAAGGGACTGTACAAAGGGACCAACAAATAACAACCAAGGATACTCATATCCTAGAAACCCCCAAGTACCACCACACCCTCGATACCCTGTAGAGAAAAAAAGACTAGCTTGGAAGGCGTGTCCGTTCTGTTAACCCAAGGTCTTTCAAAACTTGAGAAAACTACCGACCAACGTCTCACAAACCTAGATCTTAAGATAGGTCAAATCTGTGATGCATTGAATGAGAGAGAGAGGCAAATTCCCTAGTCAACCCCAACAAAATCCAAAGATTGTGTTTCAAGCAGGCTCCTCTACCTGCAATGAAACTTCACATAGTCAAGAAAATCTTGTCACCACTCTCCGTAGTGGTAGAATTGTTGAGAACCATGTAGGTGTACCACCTTCAAGCGAGTCTACATCGGACTCCCAAGTACACACAACACCACCGGAAACATCTACTGTAGAGAAAGAATCGAGCCCATTGAGAAAACCAAGAGTCCTACTAATATAGATGTTCTGTGCCAAGTCATGTTCTGTTGCTCCATTTCCACAGGTTGGTGCAACGAAGGGAAGTACCAATACAACGAGATGTTGGAATTGTTCAAAAGAGTTAACATAAACATTCCATTTCTCGAAGCAATCGGGCAAATACACTGCCTATGCTAAGTTTTGAAGGACACAGTGCACACAAAAGCGAAAGCTTCATGTGCATAAGCGTGCCTTTCTCCCGAGCAAGTAAGTTCAATTATTCAAAACAAAACCCCACCTAAGTTTAAAGACCCGGTAGCCCGACTATCTCTTGTACTATAGGTGAGCATACAATCGAGAAAAGCTTTATTGGACTTAGGAGCTAGTGTGAATCTCGCCATATTACGTATGTGCGGTTAGGTCTTGAGGAATTACAACCCCACCCCTGTCACGCTACAATTAGCGGACAGATCTGTGAAAGTCCCTCGGGGAATCGTTGAAGATGTGCTAATCAAGGTTGATAAATTTTATTTCCCTGTGGACTTCATTTGTGTTAGATACACAACCTGTGCATAATCTGAAAATCATATTCCGTTATCTTAGGACGTCCCTTCTTGGCAACGTCAAACGCTATCATAAATTGTCGTAGCGGGATATTGAATTTGTCTTTTGGCAACATGACTGTAGAACTGAATGTCTTTCGTGTGAACCAACAACCCATAGAGTGTGATGATGATGAATTGCACGAGGTTAACATGATTGAGAGTCGATTCAAGACTCATTGTCGACATTTTGTCGAGTGGACCCTGTGCAAGCATGTTTAGATAACTTTGACTTAGATCTCTTTGGTCACGAGTACATTAGTGAAGTCCACTCTTTGCTAGAGTCTGTGCCACCCATGGATATTGCTAAATGGCAGAATGCAGTGGAACCCCTTCCACTCTCTGATACCAAATCTGCCCCACCTCTTGATACACCACCTAAGCTTGATTTGAAACCATTACGATACCTTGAAGTATGCTTTCTTAGGTCCTTCGACACTTTACCTGATTATTGCATCATGTTTAGACACGGAGCAGGGAAAGTAGACTCTTAGAAGTACTTCAAGAACATAAAAGGAGCCTTAGGTTGGACCATCTCCGATCTTAAGGGTATAAGTCCCACAATTTGCATGCATCACATAAACCTTGAGGAGAACACTAAACCATCTAGTGAAATGCAAAGGAGACTTAACCCCAACATGAGAGATGTTGTCAAGGGTGAGATTAAAATTGCTTGATGCGGGTATCATTTACCCCATCCACGATAGCCCGATGGGTCAGTCCCATTCGGGTAGTACCCAAGTGTCGGCATCACTATAGTTCAAAATGAAATGAATGAACTTGTCCCCACCCGTGTGACCACGAGGGTGGCGAGTTTGTATTGATTATAGAAAAGCTGAACACGGTAACCAAGAAAGACCACTTTCCCTTCCCTTCATTGACCAAATGTTAGAGCGGTTAGCAAAACATAGTCACTATTGCTTCTTAGATGGCTATTAAAGCTATAACCAAATTCACATAGCACCCAGAAGACCAACAAAAGACCACGTTTACATGTCCTTATGGAACATTTGCTTATCGTCGTATGCCTTTTGGGCTTGTGCAATCACCGCTACTTTTCAACGTTGCATGATGAGCATATTTTCCGACATGGTAGATAAGTTTCTTGAGATTTTTATGGATGATTTTTACTGTGTTTGGGTCTTCATTTGATGAGTGTTTGCATCACCTCACTTGTGTGTAATTAGGTGTAAGGAGAAGAGTTTGGTCTTGAATTGGGAAAAATGTCATTTCATGGTTAACTCGGGCATTGTTCTAGGGCATATTATCTCGGAAAAGGCATAGAAGTAGACAAAGCCAAGGTAGATCTCATTCAACACTTGCCTCAACCTCGTTACGTGAGGGACATCGGATCATTTTTAGGCCATGCGGGTTTTTCACTGCCGATTCATCAAAGACTTTAGTAAAATTTCACGACCTTTGTGCAATCTTCTTGCAAAAGATGTTGCATTTGTCTTTGATGATGCTTATAAGGAAGCATGGGAGCAACTGAAGGCTCTCCTTACATCTGCCCTATAGTCGAGACCACACGATTGGTCATTACCATTTGAGATTATGTGTGATGCGTCGACTATCTTTGTAGGAGGCTGTTTTTGGGCCAAAGAGTAGACAAACTCCCTTATGTGATCTACTATGCTAGTAAAACACTTAATGATGCTCAATTGAATTATTCCACTACGAGAAAGAGTTGCTTGTTGTTGTGTTTGCATTAGACAAGTTTAGATCTTATTTGATAGGGTCTAAGGTCATCATTTATTACGATCATCTTTGCATTGAGATATCTTTTGTCTAAGAAAGATGCTAAGGCTCGTCTAATTCGATGGATACTCTTGCTACAAGAGTTTAACCTCGAAATTCGAGATAAGAAAGGGTCGAGAGAATGTTGTTGTCGATCACTTGTCTAGGTTGAATGTTGAATCGGTGATGAGTGCATTGCTAATTAGGGAATCATTCACGATGAGCAATTGATGCTTGTGTAAAGATGCCTTGGTTTGCGATATTGTGAACTACCTTGCTACGGTTAGAATGCCCTTGCATTGGTCTAAACAACACCGTTCTAAGTTCTTGGCTGAAGTTAAACATTTCCTTTGGGATGACCCATATTTGTTTAAAAATGCGCAAGACCAAATCATTAGGAGATGTGTCCCCAATTAAACAAAGGGACGTCATCTCTTTTTGTCATGACCATGCATGTGGAGGCCACTTTAGTGCCAAGAAAGCTGCTGCAAAGATCTTGCAAAGCGGTTTCTATTAGCCAACTCTTGTTTAAGGATTGCCATTCTTTTTGTGTTGCTTGTGGCCAGGTGCGGAAACTAGGAAGTATCACTAAGAGAAACATGATGCCCTTACAACCCATTTTGATTGTTGAAATTGTTTGATGTTTGGGGTATTGATTTCATGGGACCATTTCCTAACTACGAAGGTAAGTTATAAATTCTTGTTCTTATCGATTATGTCTCTAAGTGGGTAGAGGCCATTGCATCCAAAACCAACGACCATAAAGTTGTTCTTTCTTTTCTTAAGGAGAACATTTTCTCCGTTTTGGAACCCCTAGGGCAATAATCGGTGATGGAGGTAGTCATTTACGCAATAGACCCTTTGAATCATTAGTGCGCAAGTATGGAATCACTCACAGCAACACCTTACCATCCTCAAACCGGTGGCCAAGTAGAAGTTTCTAATAGGAAATTAAGCATATCCTTGAGAAGGCAGTCAATCCTTCTAGGAAAGATTGGTCTTTGCGCTTAAATGATGCTTTATGGGCCTATGGGACTGCATACAAGACTCCCACATTGGGATGTCTCCTTACGGACTTGTGTACGGAAAAGCATGTCATCTACTGTTGAGTTAGAACACCGTGCATATTGAGTTTGTGAAGAAGTTGAATTTTGATCTTGATAAAGCTGGAACCCGTAAGAAAACTTCAACTCAATGAGTTAGAAGAATTGAGAAACGATGCATATGATAGTGCCAAAACGTACAAACATAGGATGAAAGTGTTTCACGACAAGCGCATTTTGCGCAAGTCTTTCACACCCAGTCATTTTATTGTACAACACTCGTTTGCATTTGTTTCCCGGGAAAGCTACGTTCTCGATGGTCGGGACCATCGTGGTACGCACCGTCTTTCCCCATGGAGCTGTGAAGTTGAAAACCCAGCGAACAAGAACATCTTCAAAGTCAATGGTGGAGAGATTGAAACCATTTAGGAGCATCTTCCACCCCCAGAAGTTGAGACAGTTGACTTAGGAAGACCCCATCTATGTGGGTGATCTAGTTCACTTTTGTACATACTTATGGACTAAAAATCCATCATCTTTCCCTTTTCTTTTTCTTTTTGCATAATTTTGATGTGTGCTAACCAACCTTTTTGTCTTGCGCTCGTGATTGTTTGCTTTCAAAGCATTCATCTTTCTATGGTTTAGCAACACCCTTGTACATCCGAGTAATCTCTTCCCTTTTCTTTATTTAACATAGTTCTCTCGGTATGTGACTTTTAAATTCTTATTATCTGTCGACACATTGAGGACAATGTTTAATTTAGGTTTGGGGTGTGATTTGCATATAGAGTTTTTAGTCTTTTTGTTTTGACTTCTTTTACAAAAAAAAAAAAAAATCGAAAAACTCAAAAATTTGCATAAAAACCTCCAACTTTTAGAGATTTTAGAGTCACTAGCATGCTTCTAGCTATGTTTACATAGAGAATCGTAGAAATAACAAGAACTTGGAAATCTTTGGAAAACGCAAATCGGGTTTCTTAGTTGATTAGACGTTAAAGTTGGATTTAACCATGCGGAGGGCGAATTAGGTGTTGTTTAGACATTCGGTAGTAGAATTGTGATCAACCATAGTGGAGACTACCCATTTTTACATCAAGCGATGCAAACCTTCACTCTTTGTGACTTTCTAGAAAAGCTTTTAGAGTGTGTGTCACGTAAATCTGCGTCAATTCAGAGGTAGGAATGGTGAGCTACCCAACCGCACCACTTTCAGCACTACTTTTGTTCTCTTGAGTGCTAATTCCGTCAATCATGAGGTGACGTCTAAAGATGAAAAATCCTTCTAAATATCGATTTGCCGTTAGCATCACTCTCTCTCTCGATCATGAGATCCATAGAAACACATCATCATCGGCAAGCGGAGCAACATCGAGAATATTTGAAGAAAAGTTGATATAGTCCAAGGTTACGTGCAACAAAGAAAAGAAAAATAGAAGATGAGAATTAATGAAATTTGTGAAATCAAGAGAGTACAAGTTATGGAAATTGTGTGATATAGTCCTTCATCCATGGAGTTAGTAGTTTTATTGTTTTTATTTTCAATTAATGTATATAGTGATGTCCAAAAAAAAAATCAAAAAAAAATCAAAAAAAAATAAAAATAAAAATAAAAAAATATTGTAGTTTATTTTCTTAGTTTTGATACCACCATGGTAAAGAAGAAAATTCCAAGTAACAAGGAAATTGAGTAGAAAAGTTAAAAATTGTCAAGTCTTTTTTGATGTTTAGAGGTTCGTCATCAACAATTGAAGACCGAAGAGTGAAGACGTTTCTATGGTTCCTATGAGAGAATGATGTTAATTGCCGATCGGGTGAAAGGTAAGTGAGTACTCCCACCTCTTGCTAATGGTTGATTTCCTTTCTTAGAGATCATCAGAAAAAGATTCTTTTTGTCCACATTACGTGGAGTCTCAGTTTTATTTCGGAAGTTATCCTTCTTACCTACAACGTGTGCGAATTTCTCTCTTTATTCTGCCTGCACACATGAGAGACTAAAAAAGCGATCTTTTGAGTGCAATTATCATAAAACCCTAATGGTGAGGCGAGAAGTCGAGGCTTATGATCACAATCGAATCCGAATTCTTTCATATGGTATGGTTACTTCTCGCTCGGCACTTAAGGATGAGAATGCGTTCTTTAGTAGTTCTAACTTCTTGTTACTAGTATGCAGAAACTCTATGTCCTCATAGCTCCTTGGATGCTTGAGACTCTTTTACACTCACGAAGTTGGAGAAGGTTTGTGGGTACACCTCTGGTAAACCCTCACGGACTACAACTCGTCCACTAGGGACACCTAGGGGTTTAAAGGCTTAGTGCATACGCTAAATGCATCGAGACTGCGACGGGGGGTATAGTTAGGATTTCTTAATTTGTTTCACTTGAGGACAAGTAAAATTCAGGTTTGGGGTATTTGATGAGTGCCAAATATTGCATATTTATACACCTTTTTATTGGCACTTTACTCATCTTTTGTGCTCATAAATCGGATATTATCCCAGTTACGTATTTTCTTTGTTTTCAAGAATAAATATTTGTATTAATTAATTTTGTGTTTTTAGGTAATAAATAAAGCGCGGGCGAGGAGCCCAAAGGCGAAGTGGAGTCGAGCATCTATGGGCCAGAAAGCCAAGCCGCCTGAACGGTTGCAACCCAACAAGTAGCGACTCATCTACAAGACATGGGCTTGAGCTAGACCCGACCCGTGACCCGGATCCGAGCCCATCACTCCAAGCCGTTGAGATCTCATCTTGCTATATCCTACGCTCGGCTGCCTCCTTCGCATCGACCCTTGATGTCTCCGCTCCACACCAGATCACTCAAAGTCTCCCTAGTTCGGATATCACTCCCTAGATCCTACACTCATTTGTGACTTCCTCATCGTCCATCGGCTGCGCTTCTTCACATCGAAACACCCTACACCTATACCACTCGAGCTAATCCTCATTTCTCCCTCACCTTTCTCTTTCTTCTCCCACGATCTCTCGGAAAACCCCTACCCAACCATACCTCCACCTCCTTCTTCCCACGCCCATGGCGAAGCTCCATCATCACCTCTATCCCCCTTCTTCAGTCATAATCACTACAGCTTCTACTCCATAACCCTCTCTCTCTTATTTATCTCTTTCATAGCTTCTCTTCAACCTAGAAGCTAGGTTAGAATAAGTTAGACTTAGGGTTTTTCATCAACCACCCCGCATGGTCGATTGAGAGGAAGACAAGGCGCAAATCGGGTTTGGGTTTGTGTGTAGCAAAGTTTGAATTATTGTTGAGAGATATAAATTGATGTTTTTATGGTGAGAGAAGGCAGTCAAGTTTTAGGG
Organism: Papaver armeniacum; assembly: GCA_023531295.1. Classification (NCBI taxonomy): domain Eukaryota; kingdom Viridiplantae; phylum Streptophyta; class Magnoliopsida; order Ranunculales; family Papaveraceae; genus Papaver; species Papaver armeniacum. The sequence continues at coordinate 6,152 of JAJJWW010011316.1, read as the reverse complement.
TTCTTAGTTTTAGTTTACAATTTTAATTCAAAGTACATTTTTATGTTCATCATGTGCTAAATTTACTTAGCTAGGATTGATATGAAACCACTAATTTAATGTTGATTTTCAACACCACTTGAATTATCTTGTGTATGTTTAAATGATAAGAGAGTTTCAATGTTAACACCTCAATGCCCTGCTCTCACAATGAATGTCATGCATCCATTGTAGTTAGGTTTACATTGTGTTGAGTGTGTTCATCTCATATTTTAATTGTTATTGCTATCTTTTAGATTAGTTGTGCTTAACTAGACATCTAATGCTCTGAGTAGTATTCGAGCTGATAATTGAAACCTCAATTGGTGAAACCCCTTAGGTATATGGTAGCTGACACACTTCCTTTGCATATGTAGGAACAAGAATTCTCAAGTTAGTTGAAGCTCATAACTTGAAATAGGGTGGATTTGATAATCTAGTGCTGTCATATCATCATTTGTATTTCATCTTGCCTTAGTTGTGTAATCTCCAACTCAGTCGTAAAGACTATAAACAAAACTCATAAATTTGTGTCACTTTCCATAGAAATCGGTTAAGAAAGCTTAAGATCAATCCTTGCATACTCCTAGTTCTCGTGGTTCGACCGTGCCCGCGTCTCGAGTCGACGCCGTGCACTCGAAGTTATGCTCGTAGGCTAAACATAAACATATTTCCGAGATTTCTACACCACTCGAAATAGATATCTCGACTTGAGCAAATGAGAAGATCGAATTGAAGCATCAAGCTAGTCGGCCAGAAGAACATCAAGGAAGCTACACAGGCCCAACAGTGAAATATCGATGTATCACCATACTGTGACTATAAATAGAGACCATGTAGAGAGGTAAAGGCTACGTGAGGAGAGGAAAGAGAGCACACCTAGGTATTGAAAGCATATATCTTGTAATCGTGAACCAAGTAATAAGATCATCTTTTTACCCGTGGACGTAGGTAATCATACCGAACCACGTATACCTTGTGTTCTTCTATGTCTTTTGCTTATTTACTTCTTTGCGTGCGTTTGAAATCCTTTGGATGTAGTAGTAGGATTTTCTACATCTACATTGGTAAAATTTAGTAGCCCTCGTATGCAGAGCTTTCAGTTCTTTTTTTTTTTTTTTGATAGGAGGGCTTTCAGTTAAGTATACTAGTTTTTGTTCTTTTTTTACCTTCCAATAATTATTCTTATATTCCTTTTGCTTTTGATTTACAAGAAAAATGTGTTGAGTACTTGGATACCATATGGCATATTAACTGGCGGCCGACATACAAGAAAAGTGGCAACATCATTTGGATATGAGTTTTTCTAGAGTGGCTCGGCTAGACTCAGCTTGGCTCGATTCAATTTTTTTTATTTCTCAAAGAGGTTATGAAACTTAACTTGCATGGTTAAAATTCTCATCCAAATTGGTAAAATGGAAATATATCTCAAAATATCCCTCTTATCCACAAGAGGCTTGTAAGGCGCGGTCAAATCAAAGACTCGTCATGTTAGAATACTGACGTCCAACTCAAAACCAATTGGCAATGAGTGGAGAGACCTAAGGATTATAAGGCTGCGAGGATCTTAGATTGCCCAACAATGTGGGACTAATAATCTCAACACACGGACAATACTCCAGATGTTTGCAAAAAAAAAAAAAAAAACTGAAAAATGCAAGACCTAAATGAGTTGGGTCTCCATTATGATTTTTCCTGTATATGTTTTTATTTTATGGCGTATTTGATAACATGATAGAACTATCGTACTTTCCAGAAGCAAACATAATGTAGAAACTACAGGAATGACATACATGTAAAAATCAGAATACAAGACAGACAGAAGAAGGAAGAAGAAGAAGAAAAAACATAAACTAGAAACAAGTTCTTAACCACGGGTTGTTGAACAGAAATGTGGTGGCACCAAAAACAAATTGCTACTTGAACGGCATGGGTTATGTTCTCGAGTTGTTTTAGCTTCTTTCATTCATGATGTTGCTCTGCTGGGATATACTCCACTTATATGGACTTCAATTTGCACAGCCTTCTGTATTCCTGAATAATAAAACTGGTTTCTGGTTATTATCAGACAGTGTTCCCTAAAGGTCAAAGTGCCAGATCTGAAATAGCACAACTTTGGTTTCAAAAACAGGCGATCTTGACTTAAATGTAATTAAATCTTAATATATTATCCAAGATGAGTAAACTGCCATGAATATATAAGCATTTTTCGACACCCAAGTTCTTCATTTGGTTCTGAAGATTGAATTCCATGTCGCTTGAAGAACTCCTGAACCCATATGTACTAACATCGTAATTGAACTGCAAGTTGAATAAAAAGAACATGTTACAATTTGTGATCCAGTGCCCTGTATAATTTACAGTGATGGTGTACTGGGGTATCTCCACATTTCTTAGCCCCGTTTGTAGATAAAATTTGTTGACAAGTGAAGGGTAGAAAATTCTTTTTGACACACAAAATCAATAACTGAAAAGAATCAAAACTTACAGGGAGAACTTTGACTGCATATTTTGTTGTATTTGCATCAGAAGCCTTTCCTTGGTTAGCTGCCTGTAAAGAGTTCAATTTTTTTGTCAGGCGAAAGATTTAATATGAAAAAGGAAGTAAAACTATAAACTTTCATATTGTATCATTCAGGTACAGAAAACATAAACCTTATAGGAACATTAAACTTCTGTTTCCCTCAGACAGCAATCTGGGGCAATACCGGAAAAGTTACAGCTTTAGCATACGATAGGATGAAACTTACTTGTTGTTGTGGACTATGAAATATCTCTATGTAAGGATAGTCTTTCCTCTGACGAGTTATGCAGAATCCAGGATACTTAGGACATTCAACCTGGAAGATCCCATAAGAATGAGCAAGGTAAGAAAATTTAGTTAACACGTGAGGCAAACTGCCTGCAATAAGAAAAAATTGCAAAGAAGCTTAGGAGAGTACAGAAACAACTGAAGTGCCAAAAAATATATAAGAAGTGACATACACGCATAAACTTTACGTGTGGATGAAACTCGATGCAGCTTCCTCTAATACTTTATCAAAATGCTTGGTGAAAGGACATCTACAACAAACAACAGAATAACAAAATGAACAGACTGAAGTAGAAAAGACAATGGTTGTAAAATGGTAACAAAAAATTACAAAAACGCACTTACTTGATTGTAAATGCAACCGCCACAGGCTGACCTTCGTGCAGAAGTTGTACAAATTCGCTCTGACGTGAAGAAATAATTTTGGAGGCCCAAGATCCTTGGATAACCAGTGTAATACCTGAAATCATCGAAGAATAATTAATTACTGACAAAAATTCAGCAGGATATAAGTTTCTTGAAAGGTCAAAGATCCTTTAACAGGCATGATTGTAACATCGTATGTAACGACAAGATGTAAATATTCTTCTCCAATCAACCATACATTATCCCTCCAATCCTTAAGATAAAAAATATCTACGAGGATCAATCAAAAACTAATAATTTCAGGCTCCACTAAGCAAAACAATGTTCAATAATCATATCAATTTGAAAATTTCCTATTACGGAGATACAACATTGGACACGGACTAGAGCAACTCACTTGCAAATTTACAAGATGTTACAAATCTCATCAGCTAAGCTTTAGTAGATCCACCTTTATGGATGCTGTTCTTGAGTAAAAGAGACACAAGATTAACTCCCAACTATTCTCCTCAATCCTCTCAGCCATTGTTTCCATCTACCTCGGATTACTACTCATCTAATAAGCTAAAATCCAAGACGAGTGAATAATCGTAGGCAGAAAGTAAGGAAGGCTCTGCGTGCAAGAAATCTTCATTCTCCCCCAATTCTCCTACTATTTCATAATCCTAAGCACTCACCATCTTTACCACTGGGGAGAAGACCAGTTCTGAAGCCTATCATGGATGCAGATTACTTGAAATTTCTATTCAATGAGGACATAGTCGATGATTCAGATTCAGAGAACTCATGGAAAATTGCTGGTAATTGTGTCGGCTCTGATGTTTCTGTTATTTCGTTAACCAATTTAGAAGGTTGTACAACTCCCATTTATACCTCACAAGATAATGGTGATACCACGATGATTCATGTGGAACTCTGTCAGCAACCTCTTGTCTCTAAAAACTAGTGAGGAATACAAGAGATTGGATAGTACAAACCTCTAGTCAGTAGTCAGTAATAGAGGTAAGGGGAAAGAGAATTGTTTCAAAGGGTATCAAAATCCTATCATGGAACGTTCGTTGGCTTCGCTCACAGAAGAGAAGAATTCTGGTGAAACAAATGATTCAAAGAGCTAAAGCTTCCATTATCATGATTCAAGAAACAAAAATGGTGTCATGTTCAGAGAAGGATAATTGGCAAATTTGTGGTCCAAAGTACTACGGCAGAACTGCTGTAAACTCTATAGGCAGGTCTGCAAGTCTACTAATTCTTTGGAATCTAGATGTTGTTGAAAAGGTTTCATGTTTCAAAGTTATACTCGATTAACATGACAACTCGAATATTTCTAGAATTACCAGAATATCTTGAATGTGAGAAAACTTGTCCAAAATACTAAATCCGCAGAAAATTAAAAAAGTCATACAACAGGGCGCCACAAGAGTTATTTAATTGCACTTACTTGCTAGTTGAGCGAAGATTGCTGATCATTCTATCGAAAAATGACGTATCCTCCATGTTGACAAAGACAATCCAACTTTCAAATATCAAATCAAGTGATTCAAATAAACCCAACTTCTCAGTTAACCTGTTACAACGTAATGTTTGTTAGAGACAGTACCAAAAAAAAAAAAAAAAAGAATCACATACACATTTTAACAAACACTTGGAAGCAAATCACAGTCTACGATTTTGAATCAAATGTTACATAAGACAGAGTTAGAGCTTCTAGGTTAAATAAGTTTGCTCAATTTGCAAGGTTCCAGCTGACAATTGAAAACTAAAAGAAGAAATTAGACACTAACCATATAGAATTACAAAAGTCATCAAGGGTTTAGGGTTTTAAAAGGGGAACGAAGGAGGAGACTGGGATAAATTTCTTTGATTGAAATGGGAACGTCTTTGATTTTATGATATTAGGACTTTCGGTTTCGGGTGTGATTGGCTGTCACTGGTTCCACGTTTAGTTCTGGGCTTTGCGCGATAGTCTGGCGTGGGCTGTCAATGGATAAAAATCCATCGGATATTGGCAAATACCCGATAAGTTAAGGTTAAGGGTGTTAGAATACGGGCATCGGTTTCAAAACCAATTCGCGATGGGTGAAGAGGCCCTTAGGATTATAAACCGCGGGATCTTAGATTCCCGGACAATGTGGGACTAATAATCTCAACACGCCCCCTCACGTGTAGCCTCGTTGGGTCTAGCCTGCGTGGATAATTAAATCGGGTGACGCGGAGTAAAGGCGCGGTCAATGACTAAATCGCAAAATAGCCTGCTGCGATACCATGTTAGAATACGAGGCATCAACTCAAAACCAATTGGCGATGGGTGGAGAGGCCATAGGATTATAAACCGCAGGATCTTAGATGCCAGGACAATGTGGGACTAATAATCTCAACAAAGGGTTAGATAATATCCGTCGAATTCAAAATTCCATATCGATAAGGTTAAGGATAAGCTATCGGATATCGGATATTATTAGATAATTCCGTTATCTATGATACAAAAAACTTCCAATAATTACTATAATTTTAGTTAATATTCAATAATTTAGATAATTTCCGTTAATATTCGATAATTTCCGATATTTACTTAGGAGAGAAATAATCAAATGGCTAAAGTAAACCTAAAGGGTATTAGGTATCGAAAATTTCCGAAAATTTTATGATATGCTTATACACTAACGGTATCGGATATTAACCTAACGAAACTCCCTTAGCGATCATTATGTTAATAAACGGATATCCGTTACGTTAAGGTTATCGGATGTCGGATAACCGTTATGTTCAGGAATTAACCCTAACGGAATCGGATATTGGAAAGCTTGACTACGGGATATCGAATATCCATTGACAGCCCTAGTCTAGCGAACCACTCAATGCACCCGTTTAGTTGCTGGGCTTTACTCCACGCGGAATCGGTTTTGGCAGTCTTATTTTCGCTGTCCACTAGCAAAGCTTTCGAATACTCTTTTTGTCC